>JAYESA010000014.1:122451845-122714345 GCA_036927795.1 Iris macrosiphon | reverse complement strand
TTCTTTATTATATTGGATATTTCACAGTTTATTTATTTTGGCATGTATTGAATTTGAGACTATTGTGCCAGTCTATTAGGCTTGGTTATAAGTTGTATTTGTGACTTGTGATTTCTATTTCTCATATTCTTTATTGTGCCATATCTTTCTCTATTTTTATATTGTGATTGAGTATTGATTACCATTATCATACTGTTATATTGTCCTCTATTTGGAGTTGAGATACCTTGACAGGTAAATTATATATATTGTGTTAAATTTTTGGACAATAATGTTGACCTAGACAGCGTTCTACTACCGATGCTGCAAAGTAGGCTGGACGTACCCACGTACTCGTACCCTCATTTCGGGTGCGGGTCGTGATATTCCTTTCTTGTTTTTCCATATAAAAATCTGTGTGTTTGCGATTTGTGTTTGACATTTTTGGTTTGTATATTTTGCCCGAATCTCCCACATGTACTCTCTGGTTTGGGGAACGATTTCCGCACTTTCCTTCCGAACATCTAGAATATGTAAAATACTTTGAAAATCTTACAAATAAGTCCAATTTGGATGCATGGTTAAATCTATTAGGTCCGTGTCAAAGTAGTGTCCGTAGGTAGAGCCCCATAGGGTACCAAATTAGGTCAAATGAGGCTAATTTTTGCTGGTCTCATAATGGATCAAGTTATATTTCAAATAAAGCCTAAATGATAATACGATCTCAATGGTACATTAATAATTGGATTTTGATGACACGATCAGAATATGCCCATTGAATAAGAATATAGGGCCTGCAATACGGCGATCCGATCGTCTGTCTTAGTATTGGATGAAACTTGGTATACTAGACAAGTAAGACGCTTTGATTCCAATGATAGTACAAGCTTCGACGTGATATGACTAGCGTACACAACTATTTACAATTTTTTTGAAACCCTAATACATTACTTTTCGACGAATACAAGAAATTTGTTGCGCACACGTGAACATTTCAAATTTCGTTAAAGCTCACAAGTCGGGGAATAATGTACACACCTTTTGGTTTAATTGGTTCGATTTGAGGCAATCCAGTTTGACGAGATGACACCCGATCGACAAATTTTTACTTTTTCAAAATATGAATTTTTAGGTTTTTCTAACTAATTTTTAAATAAATTTTTGTCCAAATTAAATTTAGTTATGTGGGTTTACAAAGGGTTAAATAGGTTGCGTACCTAGTCGATGGTTTGAAGAATGATAAAGAAGAAGGAGAAGAAGAGAGAGGGGGATGCGTCCACATGGGGAAGGGTGTGTGTGTGTGTGTATGTGTTAATATAGAGGAAATATTTGGTTATGATAGGGGAGATTTGAATCAAAGGCTAGGATTTCACATGTGGGAATGCAAGGGTGAGAGAGATTGGTTGAGGTGACCCGTCATGAGGTGGAGGTTGTTTCTTAATTTACTTTGCACCAGTAGGAGTGTGCACCTAACAACCTCTTTGCATTTGAGTCCCTTAACATTTGGGTGTTTACACATGAAGGAAAAATGGTGAGAATTTGATGTAGGAAGTTGGTGTTTTGTAGGATGGGGAGGGTGTTAGGTATTTTGTATGAGCCTCATGAATGGGTGTTGGGTTAAGTTGGGGTAAGATTAAGTTGGTTTCTCCAATTTAATTAAATGATATGCCATAGGTGCTCTTAAATTAAATAGGAGTACATGGGGTCTCAATTGGGAGTGACACAAATGCCATGGACGGTGTAGGCTTGGTGTTAGTCTTGGGCCCTTTAATTGGTTAGACGAAAAAGGTTGAGTTTGTGTTCCCAAATCGAGGGCAATGACATAGGTAAAATGCATATGAATAAAGAATTAATTTTTGTGACTGGAAAGTTGTGCTATTAAAATATAGTACAAGGGAGTATGTTTGTGAGTAGCAAAAATATCCAGTGCCTAGGTTGGCTTGTCAGGTCAAGAGTACAAATTTTTTGTTGTAATGTAAAGGCTATTATTTTGCTCCAATTATTGAAGCAACGGTAAATGAAATGCAGTACATATATTCGTACCTCGGTCCTGAAATAAATGAGGGAACCATTGTCGAACAGAATCCTCGTGCCACTAGGTAGGCTCGCCCAGCGAATGATGCTTCCATGCAACCCTTACCAGTCGAATAGTCTGTCCCCTCAAAACCTTCTTACTGCGATCGAGTATCCCTACTGGCTGCTCCACATATGATAAACTGGGCCCAACTGTATTCTCTGAATGATCGAGAATGTGGCTAGGGTCTGCCATATATCTCCTCAACTATGATACGTGAAATACAACGTGCACGCTTTCTAATAATGGAGGCAATGCAAGACGATAAACTACTTTGCCAACTCGCTCCAAGATGTCAAAAGGTCCGATGTACCTCGGACTTAGCTTGCCTCTACCCCCAAATCTGATGGTACCGTGAGTAAGCAATATTATCAAAAAAATATAATCACCTTCTTTGAATTCCAAAGGTCTACGGTGCACATCTGCCCAATGCTTCTGCATGTCTTGTGTTGTGCACAGGTGGCCCTGAATCTGCTTTACTTTCTCCACTGTTTGTGTCACCAATTCTGGATCAAGTATCTGACGCTCTCCCACGTCATTCGAATATACCGGCGACCTGAACTTCCTACCGTACTGTGCCTCATAAGGTGCCATCTGTATGCTTGCTTGGTAGTTGTTGTTGTAGGAGAATTCTACCAAGTGTAGATGGTCCTCCCAAGATCCTCCAAAGTTGACCATGCACGCTCTCAACATATCCTCTGGTATTAGAATCGTGTGCTCTGACTGACCATCAGTCTATAGATGATATGCATTACTGAACTTAAGGCGAGTTCCTAGACTCTCATGCATACTCTGCCAGAAATATGACATAAATCTGGAATCACGATCCTATACTATACTGACAAGGAATCCATCTAGTCGTACTATCTACCTTATGTACATGTCAGCCAATATCTCTGTGGACTTCCCAACTCTGAAGGGCAAGAAATGTGCCGACTTGGTGAGTCGGTCCACGATAACCCAGACTGTATTCTTCCTACTAGGGCTCCTCGAAAATCCTGTGATGAAATCCATGGTAATGTGCTCCCACTTCCACTCAGGAATGGGTAGCGGCTGCAATAGTCCTACAGTCCTCTGTTGTTCGGCCTTGACTTGCTGACAGACCAAATATCTCGCCACGATTCTCGCAATCTCCCTCTTTATTCTATGCCACCAGTAGTGTTGTCTCAAATCTCGGTACATCTTCGTACCCCCAAAATAAATAAAATAAATCGAACTATGGACTTCGGTCATCAAGTACTGGCATATCTTGCCACTCGGAACATATAGACGATCTCCATACCTCAATGTTTTGTCTTCGTAAATCTGGAGTCCCGTATGCATGCTGGCCTCTGTCCTCCCTCGCAGTCGTCGGAATCTCGTATCGGTAGGCAAGGCTGCCTTGATCCTCTCAACTAATATCGACTGAACTTCTAGACTGGCCATTTGTTCATCCGTGCCTGGCAATACAACTTCTATCCCGAGCTCCTGAAGATCTTCTAACAAATATTGCTGAGTCAAAAAAAAGTATGCCATGGGCTTCCTGTCACTACCACATTTCCAGATTAGGGCATTAGTGTAATTTCTCCTGTTTAATTTTAATCATGTAAATAATTAGTGTGTTGAGTTTATTAATTATTAAAGAGGTGTTCTTGGTGATTAGGTTTAGGTTTAACCCTATTAACCCTATTAGGTCTAAACCTAATGACTAAACCCTAACTTGTAATCTAGCCTTAGTGAAACCCTAAATTTCGATTTTAGGTTTAGAATCTCAAATCCTAGAAATGACTAAACCTTAGTTAATTAATTTCTTCATGACTTAACATGGAGGGTTAATTTAACCCTTGCATTTGAAACCCTAACCCTAGCCTATATAATGAAGGGGAGCCTCCCTCAACCCATTCCTTCATGAAGAAAAACCTAACCATAGCCTCCATTTGAAAAACCATTCCCTCACCCCAAAAATTTCAGAATCCAGCCCTAGGATTTCACTTTCCTCCTCTATCAAAAGGAAAACAAGGAGCTTGGACCAAGAGGACTTGGAGAAAGAGAACCTACATTAGAAAACCATCTCCCAATAGGTGAGAATCTGATTTTTACCTATTTTATTCTGTTTTTCTGTTGTGGTTGGCCATTAGGAACCCACTATATTGTATAGATCTCGATTTCTAGGGTTCTACATGAAGACCTAGGAGAAATTAGGGTTTTGGTGACCTACGTTTGAATTTTTCCCAATTTCGTGAACCCTAATCCTAGGGGTTTACTAATATACATGATTACATCTCCTATCTATAGCCTAGATCTCGATTTCTAGGGGGATTTGGATTTAGGTTCTGGAGTTCTCGAGGTGAAAATCAAGTTTGGGGGAAAACCTGTGTGCACAGTCGGGTATTTGTGTATACTGTGTGCACAGTCGGAGTATGTTAATCTGTGTTTGGTTTTCCTGTCCAATATGGGTTTTTGAGTCCCCGTATCTCAGTATATCGGACACGGTGGGGAGATTGTGTGTAAGTTCTGTGCGATCGGGTATTATGGGTACTGGGTGTATCTTTTTAGGGTTGAGGTTACTGTGTTAAGTCGGGATGTATGTGAGATGCATGTAGACTGAGAGTGTGTGAGTGAACCAGTGTCAGTGTGTCTCAGAGTGTCCTAGGTTGTATGTACCAGTAGCAGTGTGAGTTTTGTGTATAGGTGTGTCCCTGTGTTAAAACACCAGTATGAATTCTGTATATCAGTAGTTTTGTGTGTGAGCTGAGAGTGTGCACAGTGTGTGTATGTGCCAGTAGGTATTGTGAACTGTGTGTTAATGTTGTGTTGTGAGTAGCAGTGTCTACTTATGTGTGTGTTCAGGAACCTGTGTGTATGAGTACCAATACCTCTGTGTGAGTTGCCTGTGTTAGAGTGTCAGGAATATTGTAGGGATAGTGATTCAGTGTGTCTAGGTATTAATGTGTACCTGTGTCAGTGAGAGCCAATGTGGACTGTGTGTAGGTGTGAGAACTGTGAGTGAGCCAGTGTGTGTAGCATTGTGTGTATGTGTGTGTGAACTGTGTGTGACTGTGTGTGAGTGATGCAGTGAGTTGTGTATCAGTATAGTGAAGGGTGTGAGATTCTGTGTATCAGAATCTGTGTGTGTGAGTATCCTATTTAATTGTATCAGGTATATAGGACTGTGTATCAGAAATCTGTCTATGTGAGAGAATACATGTGTATGTGTATCCTAGAACCCAGTATGTGTGTGTCTCAGTATCTGAGTGCAGTGTGAGGCATATGTGCCTGTGAGTGTATCACTGAGTGTGTGTGAGCTGTGTTAGTTCTAGAGTGTACTGTGTATCACTGAGGTCAGTGAGAACAATGGTTCAGTGTGTCAGTGTAGCCCTGTATGAGAATTCCTACCTGTGTTTGTATACCTGTGCCTGTGTGTGTGTGAGTATCAGTGACTGTAAGAGTGAGCAGTGAGTGAGTGTTGTGAGTGTCTCAGTGTGCAGAGTTGAGTTCTGTGTGTAGGTCAGTGTAGGTGAGTACCTGTGTGTAAAACCCCCTCCCTAGAAAATCGTATATAGCATTTATTTATTAATTATTAATTAAATTGTAGTAATTAGGTCTAAATAGGAGAAATAGATTTTTAATAATTTTTATGTTAGGTGTTTGGGCACTTAGATGACTTATGGGACCATCAGGATTTTTTTGGAATTTATTCCATGTAGTAGACCCCTTGAGCAGTTCCTAGCCTAACGGTGTGCATTACCCTAACATATAAATTTTCTTATGTGTGAATATATATATATATATATATATATATACAAATATATATATGTATATATATATTTAAAGAAAGAAAGCAAAAGTATTAATAGAAATTAAAGTAACTAATATAATAATAATAATGATAATAATCAAATACTATTACTTAGTATACTTAAACCATCCTTAGCAATTGCTCTAAATCCTCAGCAACTTTGTTTACTGTTGCCACCTTCCGCCCTTAGTGGCACAAAGACCCGCCCCTTATAAACTAAACTACTTAGCATTGCCCAGGACCCGGCCCTTTGCAAATCCTTGGCCGAAAAGCTTCAGCGGCTTTCACCCTTCGGCCAACCCTTCCAACCCGCTCCACTCACCCTCTCTCTTCTTATATATATATATATATATATATAGTTAGCTCTCAAAAACCCTAACCTAAATTTCCAGACCTCCTTTTCCCATCTAGAGCCATCACCACAGCAAGAGAAGCCCCGCCAAGCCATCCAACCATCCCGTCGACGCCGACCTCGCGCCCTGCAGATTCCCACTCGAGGTACCTTCGCTCCAGCGTAATTTTCCGTCGACTCGCTCGACCAAACGCTGTTCCGTTTTCATAGGTATGATCATCCCTTAACCCTCTCCAATATTTGTTTTATAGCCAACCTCGAAAAATGTGTACCCCTAGGTGAAAAACAATGCCCAAGTTGGGCGAGCAGACAGAATTCTGGAATCGCAGAATTCCAGAATGACCACCCATATTGCCGAGTTCGTATCTCCCACCACAGAGATCCGAATTCGGTGATTCTTTTTGATACCTGTAGAATTTCTGACCTAGTTTATTTTCTGTAAAATAACCCTATGCTATTAGTTGCTGCGGACATAGTTTAATGCGTCACAAAACTGCACGCACCCACTTTTTCCAGATTTCTAAAAGTTAGAAAACGGAGCGTGCCCCACCAAACGGGACCGCCCCGCCGTGTGCCAAGTGTACTGAATGGTGCACGCAGCATAACTGGACGCGTGAAAATTCATGGGGACTAATTCGGACGCGTGTGCGCGCCGGAATCAGACCGTATCCGCGGACTCACACCGTGTCGCAACTTTTGTGGAACTCGCACGTATTTTGTGCACGCTTGTCAGATTACGATAAAACTTGCGCCACTGGACTCGTGGTAACGCGCTGGTCCTATGACCCAATTTTCACGCATTTCTGAGACGGTTGACCAGATCGCTAATTGGCGGGCCCATAGTTGACTTTTTGGACAAATTGTGTACGACTCATCGGAATCCACATTTGGACATACCGTTGGGTTCGTATTGACATTTAGAGTTGTTTGACTCATAGTTTGTCCCATTTAGAGACTGTTACCCTTGGCACGCTTTTCGGTGCAAAGTGGGCCACACGTGGACCCCACTTTTGCCCGAAATTACCGTTTTGTCCCTGTGTCCAAATTGGACGAAAGGGATGTACTTTTTAGCTATTTTGCTCATTCTGGAAACGTTGGTGATGTTTATTTCAGCATCCGGAGATGTTTGTTCGGAGTCCTTAGTTCCAGGTTCTGTGTCCTTGACATTGGGCGCGTATACTTTACAGATTTCTTGTCAGGCAAGTATACCTTGCCATTGTACTGTATTTACATTCCATATGAGGCATGCATGTTTATTTTCTATTTATTTAATTCATTTATTTTAACTGCTATATAAACTGCACGTCCAAGGAAACTTGGGGGCAACGACGGTATCGTCGTACTATGTTTTTATTTATGTATATGTATTGGACCTACTTTATGAGACTACCCCATCTTCATGAGGCATTTATGTTTCATTGGCCATGACACTATTCTTACACGAGTGTGAGTCACATGTAGGACACGGACTTGCGTATTCGACTGGCCACTGGTACGTATAGGTCGTGCGACGGATAGGGATAACTGCCAATAGAAACTTTGCATGCTAGTAGACCTGGCGGTTATTAGAGGGTTATCGTGTCATGGACATGACATGCTTAGAGCATTGGTTGGGGAGAACAATAAGTAAGGCATTTGGGCTCCTTTGCACTTTCCTTGTGTAACCCGTATGCTCCGCCGGAGATGCGCGGTCATGATGACCACTATATATTATATATTATCAGGCGGGCCTCCGACGTTCGAAAGTCGTCGTGCCTTTGTAGGCCCCTGGATCTCCAAGAGAACCATGCCAATCCCATTTTAGCCAGATAGCCCACTTGGTGGAAAGTTGTTCTCAAACTGCATTCACATAGATGGTTAGGCGACCCCAATGGATGTTTATTTTCAGTACTTTATTGGCATGTGCTTTTTGTATCTTGTTACGTCCCTCTGAGGACCTGGTCCCTTCCAGATATAGGTGAGCAGGAGTACCCGCAGGAGTATGGACCTGGACCTGACGCTACCTATCAGTCTGAGGAGATCTTACCTTCTGATTATATGTGATTCATTGCAGCTGTTTAGAGATTCTAGTTGCTATTCTTTTCTAGACATTTATTCTTATATTAGAGTTATTCTCTTCTCTCTTTAGTAGTTTATTATAGTCGATTGGTAGTGGATTTGTTTCCACCCGACTATCACACTTTGAGATTACTATTTGAGACTACTTCTTTGATATTCAGTTATTGATTTCCTTTATTCTATTATTAGTGCTGTGGATGAGATATAGAACTGCGTGTGACTTGTTGTGACATATATTACCACTGTGGATTGGATATTCATGTACAGCGTACGTGTGTATATGGTTTCCATATATTGGAGTTCGTATACATACGGCTGGCGTGTTACGTATTCCTAGTCCTACGTATTTTGGGACTGGGGCGTGACATATTTTTGTGGTGGCCCATGCAGGTCAAGAATATATTGTCTCGGTTACGTAACTGGACCGAACAAGCCTGCGTAATAGGAATAGAGTATAAGGATCTCATCCACGCTTGATTAAAATTCATCCTTCCTATTTAATACTTGCATCCTGTTTGATTCTTGTACTTTTTTCTAATCGTTCCGTACATCAACTGCAGAGAGATGAATTTACAAAATGGATGTACTGCCGCCGATGGTGACGCAACTTCTGGAGTCAATGGTCAGACTCAAGGAGGGACCCTAACGATTCCTAGGCTTCCGGGGCCAGATGGACAGACTCACACTCCAGTTCCATCTGATCTTCCCGCTTCACCTATTGGGAACCTTCCACCTGTCCCAGTACTGCAAGATGGCCAAGCGCAGATGTTCCAATTCTTTCAGATGATGATACAGGAACAGAGGCAGCAGGCAGCCGAGCAGAGGCAGCAGGCAGTCAAGCAGAGGCAAGAATTTTTGGCAGCATTGGAGAGGATGGCTGCACATGCTACTGTACCAGCCCAAGCACTAGCTCCAGTACCTCGAGCTAGGGTTGGATCAGTAAAAGATTTTGTTCAGATGGGTGCAAGGCAGTACAAGGGCACTGAGAGCCCGGAGGAGACTACCAACTGGATCACTCACACGCAGAAGCTACTGGAGGCATCGCAGTTACCCACGGACCTATGGATGACGGGTGTACGGACGCTTCTAGATGGTAATGCTCATCACTGGTGGGAATCCATGGAGCGCCAGTTGGGTACTTACCAGACTTGGGAGCAGTTCTTGGAGTGCTTTGAGGGAAAGTACTTCCCGGACACTGTTAGGGACACCTTGTATGATCAGTTTCTTCACTTAGAGCAAGGGAACCGAACCATGGACGAGTATGATGCCGAGTTTAGTCGACTCAGCAAATATGGTGCTGCTTTGATACCAAATGACTTGGCTAAGGCTAAGAGATTTCATCGAGGACTGAACCAGGAGCTACAACATTATACAAGCTCGCAGTCCCGAGTCTCTTATGCTGAACTACTGACAGAGGCCAGATTTTAAGAAACCATTAGCAGAGGAAAAGGAGGTCAGCTGAGGACACAACAAGGATCAGCAAGGATACAGCAGGGACCGGCAAGGACACAGCAGGGAGGACCTATCAGACGTCCTTTGGCACAACAGCATCAGCAACACAGAGCCGGACCATACCAGAATCCAGAGAAGCCCTACTGCAATTATTGTGGGAAACACGGACATATATCGAGAGATTGTCGGACTCGCTTGGGTCAGTGTATGAGATGTGGCTCTGGACAGCACCTGGCGAGAGACTGCCCAATGCAGCAGACACTTCCACCTCCATCTCAGAGATTAGCGCTTCCAGCACCGAAGCCAACCCAGCAGATGACTGGACCGGGAGCACCTCGACCCCCGGCAGCAGGAGGATTTCAGAGAGGACCACCACTACCTACTCAGGAGGAGCAGTATATAAGGACTGGACATGGACAGCCACAGAGGAACGGACGAGCTTTCGCATTGGAGGTAGATGACCTGGATCATGAGGTGGATGTCATAGCAAGTATTACCCTTGCTTTTACTTTTCCTGCTGTGACATTATTTGATACGGGAGCCACCCACTCATTCATATCATCTAGTTTTATTGCCAAACACAACATTGCTTCTACACCATTATCTAGTTGTGTTAGAATTCTTACCGGAGGAGGAGTAGTACCAGTTAGTCGAGTTTGTAGATCAGGCCCTATAGTGATACGTGGCAGAGAGATGAATGCCCAACTCTTAGTCCTTCCTATGCCATCTTTTGATATTGTGCTTGGAATGGACTGGCTGAGCAAGAACCACGCTTTCTTCGATTGCTTTGGAGGAAGCATTCTTTTTAAGGTACCAGGCCAGCCTGAACTTGAGTTTGCCCGAGGATCCACAGAAATTCTTGATGGTATGTAACTCGCAATGGACGATGTTGTCTATCACCCTATTATTTCAGAATTTCTGGACGTCTTTTCAGAGGATTTGCCAGGACTACCCCCAGACAGAGACGTAGAGTTTTCAATTGAACTAGCACCCGGAGCAGCACCTATAGCATCGCATGTTTACAGACTGGCGAAGAAGGAGATGGACGAGATGAAGGCACAGTTAAAGGAGCTAGAGGAGAAAGGTTTCATCCGCCCGAGTGCATCACCCTGGAGAGCACCAGTGTTGTTTGTACCCAAGAAGGATGGGTCAGTGCGTATGTGCATTGACTACAGAGCCTTGAATGCAGTGACAGTGAAGAACAAATATCCATTGCCACGCATTGATGACCTGTTTGATCAACTCAGTGGAGCTAAGGTATTCTCGAAAATAGGTTTGAGATCAGGATATCACCAAGTGAAGGTACGGAAGCAGGACATTCTGAAGACCGCATTCAGAACAAGATATGGGCACTACGAGTTTTTGGTCATGCCATTTGGATTGACCAATGCTCCAGCAATCTTCATGGACTTGATGAATCGAGTCTTCCACCAGTACTTGGACCAGTTCGTGGTCGTCTTCATAGATGATATACTTGTCTATTCGAAGAGCCACGAGGAGCACCTGCGGATTGTTCTAGAGACTTTGAGGAGAGAGCAGTTATATGCTAAACTCAGCAAATATGAGTTCTTCTTGGACAGAGTTTCATTTCTTGGATATGTTGTTAGGAGATGGTATTTTTGTTGATCCAGAGAAGATCTTAGCAGTTGAGACATGGCCTGTTCCTAAATCAGCAGCAGAGGTGAGGAGTTTCCTTGGACTTGCGGGATATTACCGACGGTTCGTGGAAAACTTCTCAAGGATAGCGGCACCTATGACTCGTCTGACTTGTAAAGATCAAGAATTTATATGGACTGATGAGTGTCAAGCAGCCTTCGAAGAGTTGAAGAAGCGACTGACTACAGTACCAGTATTGACGATTCCGTCAAGATCAGGAGGTTATGTGATCTACAGTGACGCATCAGGAAAAGGCTTAGGATGCGTATTGATGCAGCATGGCAAGGTGATTGCATATGCATCTAGGCAGTTACGAGTACATGAGAAGAATTATCCGACTCATGACTTGGAACTTGCAGCCGTTGTATTTGCTCTGAAGCTATGGAGACATTACTTATATGGGGAACGAGTGGAGATCTATACAGACCACAAAAGCCTCAAGTACGTCTTCACGCAGAAGGAGTTAAATATGAGGCAACGTCGATGGCTCGAGTTGATGAAAGATTTCGAGATAGAGCTACATTATCATCCAGGCAAGGCTAACGTGGTAGCAGACGCGTTAAGCCGGAAGCCAGCATCTTACTTCTTGATAGCACAGAGGGAACTATTGGAGGACTTGCAAGAGCTTGGCATTGAAGTGATACTACCCGGAGTAGATGGGACACTAGCCAACTTGCAAGTACAATCATCATTGGTAGAGAGGATTAAGGCAGATTTGCCTACAGATGCAAGATTCAGGAGACTAAAGGAAAGGACAGAGGCCGGAGAGCAGACCGGATTGCGCATTCATGAGGATGGGACATTACGATGTGATGATCGTTTTTATGTTCCAAATAGAGAGATTCGACAGGAGCTGATGGCAGAGGCTCATAGTTCGATCTATTCTATTCATCCTGGAGGCACTAAGATGTATCGTGACTTACGACAGCATTTTTGGTGGCATGGGATGAAGAGAGAGATAGCTCGCTTTGTAGCTAAATGTCTGGTATGTCAACAAATGAAGGCGGAGCACCAGAGGACAGCAGGATTATTGCAACCACTTCTGATTTCAGAGTGGAAGTGGGAGCACATCACTATGGACTTCGTCACGGGTTTTCCCAAGAGTCCAAGTGGGAGAGATGCAGTATGGGTAATAGTGAACCGACTCACCAAGTCAGCCCATTTTATACCTTTTAGAGTGGGTCAATCTACAGAAGCTTTAGCTGATTTATATATGAGGCAGATCGTGAGATTGTACGGCATACCAGTCAGCATTGTATCGGACAAAGATTCGCGCTTCATATCGCATTTTTGGAGGAGCATGCAAGAGAGTCTTGGTACTCGTCTGAAGTTCAGTACATCTTACCACCCGCAGACAGATGGGCAGTCGGAGCGTACTATTCAGACCTTGGAAGATATGTTGAGGGCTTGCATGTTAGACTTCGGAGGATCATGGGAGGACCACCTACATCTTGTAGAGTTTTCTTACAACAATAGCTATCAAGCGAGTATTCAGATGGCTCCGTTTGAAGCATTGTATGGAAGAAAATGTAGGTCTCCTGTGTGTTGGAGTGACATGGGAGAACGTCAGATTCTGGGATCCGAGTTGGTGGTCAACACCGTAGAGACAGTCAAGAAGATTCAGGGACACTTGCGAGCAGCGCAAGACAGACAGAAGCAGTGGGCAGACCTTCATCGTCGTCCCTTAGAGTTCAAAGAGGGCGATCACGTCTTCTTGAGGATATCACCGACCAGAGGCACCATCCGATTCGGAGGGTGCGGCAAGTTGAGTCCAAGGTATATTGGACCATTTGACGTGCTCGAGAGAATTGGAGATGTGGCATATCGACTTGCGCTACCACCTTCACTGGAGGGAGTACATGACGTATTCCATGTGTCGCAGCTCAGGCGATATGTGGCAGACAGCAGTCATGTTCTCGACCATTCGGAGATCACCATTGGGCCGAGCTTGTCATACCAAGAGCAACCCGTGGGAATCCTTGATCGTCGAGAGAAGGTGTTGAGGAACCAGTCTATTCCCTTAGTTCGCGTAGCATGGAGGCATGGCGCGCCAGGAGAATCAACTTGGGAGCGCGAGGACGACATGCGCAAGCGTTTTCTGAACCTATTCGCAGACCAAGGTATAAATTTACATTGTTAATTTATATCTTATACCATCCTTGCATTCTATCGTGGCTTAATTTTAATTTCGAGGATGAAATTTTTACAAGTTGGGTAGAATGTAAAACTCCCTCCCTAAAAAATCGTATATAGCATTTATTTATTAATTATTAATTAAATTGTAGTAATTAGGTCTAAATAGGAGAAATAGATTTTTAATAATTTTTATGTTAGGTGTTTGGGCACTTAGATGACTTATGGGACCATCAGGATTTTTTTGGAATTTATTCCATGTAGTAGACCCCTTGAGCAGTTGCTAGCCTAACGGTGTGCATTACCCTAACATATAAATTTTCTTATGTGTGAATATATATATATATATATATATATATATATATATATATATATATATATATATATATACAAATATATATATGTATATATATATTTAAAGAAAGAAAGCAAAAGTATTAATAGAAATTAAAGTAACTAATATAATAATAATAATGATAATAATCAAATACTATTACTTAGTATACTTAAACCATCCTTAGCAATTGCTCTAAATCCTCAGCAACTTTGTTTACTGTTGCCACCTTCCGCCCTTAGTGGCACAAAGACCCGCCCCTTATAAACTAAACTACTTGGCATTGCCCAGGACCCGGCCCTTTGCAAATCCTTGGCCGAAAAGCTTTAGCGGCTTTCACCCTTCGGCCAACCCTTCCAACCCGCTCCACTCACCCTCTCTCTTCTTATATATATATATATATATATATAGTTAGCTCTCAAAAACTCTAACCTAAATTTCCAGAGCTCCTCTTCCCATCTAGAGCCGTCACCATAGCCAGAGAAGCCCCGCCAAGCCATCCAACCATCCCGTCGACGCCGACCTCGCGCCCTGCAGATTCCCACTCGAGGCACCTTCGCTCCGGCGTGATTTTCTGTCGACTCGCTCGACCAAACGCTGTTCCATTTTCATAGGTATGATCATCCCTTAACCCTCTCCAATATTTGTTTTATAGCCAACCTCAGAAAACGTGTACCCCTAGGTGAAAAACAACGCCCAAGTTGGGCGAGCAGACAGAATTCTGGAATCGCAGAATTCCAGAATGACCACCCATATTGCCGAGTTCGTATCTCCCACCACAGAGATCCGAATTCGGTGATTCTTTTTGATACCTGTAGAATTCCTGACCTAGTTTATTTTCTGTAAAATAACCCTATGCTATTAGTTGCTGTGGACATAGTTTAATGCGTCACAAAACTGCACGCACCCACTTTTTTCAGATTTCCAAAAGTTGGAAAACGGAGCGCGCCCCGCCAAACGGGACCGCCCCGCCGTCTGCCAAGTGTACTGAATGGTGCACGCAGCATAACTGGACACGTGAAAATTTGTGGGGACTAATTCGGACGCGTGTGCGCGCCGAAATCAGGCCGTATCCGCAGACTCACACCGTGTCACAACTTTTGTGGAACTCGCACGTATTTTGTGCACGCTTGTCAGATTGCGACGAAACTTGTGCCACTGGACTCGTGGTAACGCGCTGGTCCTGTGACCCAATTTTCATGCATTTCTGAGACGGTTGATCAGATCGCCAATTGGCGGGCCCACAGTTGACTTTTTGGACAAATTGTGTACGACTCATCGGAATCCACATTTGGACATACCGTTGGGTTCGTATTGACATTTAGAGTTGTTTGACCCATAGTTTGTCCCATTTAGAGACTGTTATCCTTGGCACGCTTTTCGGTCAAAGTGGGCCACACGTGGACCCCACTTTTGTCCGAAATTACCGTTTTGCCCCTGTGTCCAAATTGGACGAAAGAGATATGCTTTTTAGCTATTTTGCTCATTCCGGAAACGTTGGTGATGTTTATTTCAGCATCCGGAGACGTTTATTCAGAGTCCTTAGTTCCAGGTTCTGTGTCCTTGACATTGGGCGCGTACACTTTACAGATTTCTTGTCAGGCAAGTATACCTTGCCATTGTACTGTATTTACATTCCATATGAGGCATGCATATTTATTTTCTGTTTATTTAATTCATTTATTTTAACTTCTATATAAACTGCGCGTCCAAGGAAACTTGGGGGCAACGACGGTGTCGTCGTACTATATTTTTATTTATGTATATGCATTGGACCTACTTTATGAGACTACCCCATATTCATGAGGTATTTATGTTTCATTGGCCATGAAACTATTCTTACACGAGTGTGAGTCACATGTAGGACACGGACTTGCGTATTCGGCTGGCTACTGGTACGTATAGGTCGTGCGACGGATAGGGATAACTGCCAATAGAAACTTTGCATGCTAGTAGACCTGGCGGTTATTAGAGGGTTATCGTGTCATGGACATGACATGCTTAGAGCATTGGGTGGGGAGAACAACAAGTAAGGCATTTGGGCTCCTTTGCACTTTCCTTATGTAACCCGTACGCTCCGCCGGAGATGCGCGGTCATGATGACCACTATATATTATATATTATCAGGCGGGCCTCTGACGTTCGAAAGTCGTTGTGCCTTTGTAGGCCCCTGGATCTCCAAGAGAACCATGCCAATCCCATTTTAGCCAGATAGCCCACTTGGTGGAAAGTTGTTCTCAAACTGCATTCACATAGATGGTTAGGCGACCCCAATGGATGTTTATTTTTAGTACTTTATTGGCATGTGCTTTTTGTATCTTGTTACGTCCCTCTGAGGACCTGGTCCCTTCCAGATATAGGTGAGCAGGAGTACCCGCAGGAGTATGGACCTGGACCTGACGCTACCTATCAGTCTGAGGAGATCTTACCTTCTGATTATATGTGATTCATTGCAGCTGTTTAGAGATTCTAGTTGCTATTCTTTTTTAGACATTTATTCTTATATTAGAGTTATTCTCTTCTCTCTTTTGTAGTTTATTATAGTCGATTGGTAGTGGATTTGTTTCCACCCGACTATCACACTTTGAGATTACTATTTGAGACTACTTCTTTGATATTCAGTTATTGATTTCCTTTATTCTATTATTAGTGCTGTGGATGAGATATAGAACTACGTGTGACTTGTTGTGACATATATTACCACTGTGGATTGGATATTCATGTACAGCGTACGTGTGTATATGGTTTCCATATATTGGAGTTAGTATACATATGGCTGGCATGTTACGTATTCCTAGTCCTACGTATTTTGGGACTGGGGCGTGACACTGTGTGTGTGTCTGAGTTCAGTGAGAAGTTCATATACATGTGTCTATGTGTGTCAGGTGTGTAGTTGTGAGTGCCAGTGTACCTGAGTGTTAGATACCTGCCTATGTGTCTTAGTGTATCAGGTATTATAGGGTTCAAATGCCAGTTGCTGTTTGACTATTCCTGGGATTCATAGGGTTCACAGTATCAATTCCTGATACTGTGATAGTCATGTGAACTTGAGAGTTAGGATTTCTGAATTCTTGGACTGAGTTGAGAGTTTTAGAGTGAGTATAGAGGTGTATCAGTGTCTATGAGAGCTTAGTTTTCCTTGAGGTCCAATTGGTTCTACAATGTGTATGCTAAGTGCAGTGTTGTGTATTACCTTAAGCATTTGGGTTTTAGTTGGGTTGATGAGAGGGTAGCTAATATGTATAACACCTATGGTTATATAGCTAAGGTAAATAAGTTAGAACTATATTATTACTAAAATTGAAACGAATTATAATTACTAACTAGTATAGGTGGATACCCTAGTATCAATGACATATAGTATATAATAGTAGCTAGTATTATACTAGATACCTTAGTATGATAGAGAATTTGACTAGTTTAGTTAGGTTTTGTCCAAAAGGGACTATTATGATATGTAAATGGACAAGTTAACCAAGTATTGACCAGTAGATTTTAGTATGACCTAGAGGCCTCATATTAATTTAGTTAAACATGGTTACTTCCTAAATTTAGTATTTTGACATTGATATTCCTTAAATAGGTTATTGTGATTTTGCCTTGGACATTGATCCTCGCACCTTCCTCGGGACCACAGGCGAGTACATTCTCTGACAGTTTTCGCTTTTGTTGATTACTTCTATAAATTTAGTTGTATTACATACTTGATTCTGATACTGTGGATACACGGGCTAGCACCCTAGATCCCTGTCATGAGGAGTCGTGATTGGAATCCATCGTGCTAGCTGGGGATGGGGAACTATTAGTAGATTATGTGATCATATCCAAACTCTACATGCATCATAGCTCACCCCACATCTCACGTCGGGTGCGGCCTGACCATTACATGCTTCATAGCTGTTATATATGATTAGCCTGACCATTACATGCATCATAGCTAACCAGATGGTTAGCCTGACCTACATGAATCATAGCTAATCATATGTAACCAGCCTGATCTCGTCCCAAGCCGATCACATAATAAACTGATATTTCAAACACTAAGTTAGATGTTTATTCTTTATTTCAGATTCACTTGTTCTAGCATTCACTGTATTTTGTTTATTGCTAGATGTTCTATTGCCTATTTCATATTCTCCAGTACTCTATATTTCCAGCATTTATTTCATCTTGTATTCCTTACACTGTTTATAGTCCTTGTCAACATAAATGAAACTGCTGTTTAGTGTTTGTGTTTCGCTCCAATCCTGACTAGATAACATTTTTAGAGGACTTGGAGGATTTTTGCCCCACCCACTACGACCCGGGACTAGAGGGAGATTTCACACCAGAAATCCCAGAGGAGTTGCCTATCCTAGAGGAGATCCTACCTGCCAGCACTTAGATTACTCTATTTCCTGTATTATTGTATTAGACTGAGATTGAGTTGTATTATTATTTGTGACTTTTGAGGACATCTAGACTCAGGACTTGTGATGTACTTATTTTGTGTTGGCTTATGATAGAACTCTTTATTCTCGTTTCTCATCGTGCCAATTACTTTCATATAGCTTGTGATTGAGTATATTTATAAAACTATGGATTCATATTATCATTGTCCTCCTTATGGAGTTGAGACTATTGACAAGATATGTTATGTTTGAGACCTAGACAGTGTTCTACCGTCGATGCTGTGGCGTAGGCTGGACGTACCCATGGCTCATGCCCAAATTCTGGGTGCGGGTCGTAACACGTTTTTAGTGGTGGCCCATGCAGGTCAGACTTCGTAAGTTGTGCGATGTCGTGGTAGTGCGACATATTAGTTGTACTACCGCGTGCCTGCTATAGAATATAGGACATAGGATACTAGGATGAGAGTGGATACTCAATCACAAATTCTTAAGAGATTCCTGGGACGACCCCTTGAGAATCTCATTATGAATTCCAATTTAATTCCTTCGCCCTTATTTTTGTCCGTCCTCACTTGTTGATACTGAGTTTGAATCTTGTTGACCAGTTGTTAAATTTAATTCTTGGTATCGTTGTTGAGTTAATTTTTATATCAAGATAAATTTTACGGGCTAAAGTTTACGGTATCATCTGATGACATATCTTGATGAGGACAGTGAGAAAGGTAAAACGTCTTCTTTGGTTATGGAACCTAGATTTTATCTCAGCCATACTAGCTGTTGTGACGAGAACATAGGAACCTGACTTGGATGTACATACTGTAGTTATGAAACTTAGAGTCTCTTGCAGCCATACCGGTTAGCATGGCGAAGATTCTAGATGACATGATTATAGAGTTGCATACCTTGGTTACGGAACCTGTCGTTTATCGCACCTATGCTTACTGGCGTGGCGAGGATTCTGAGTGTCATGATTTCTGACAGACGTGTATGATTATCAGGTTGTATCTTAAATTAGTTCTTAAAGTATCATCTCAATACTTATCTATTTCTGTTATTACAGGACCTTGTTCCATCATTTCCTTGCTAGCAGTAGAAATACCTTCAGTCCTCAATCTAGTTTCTTTTTGAGCTTCTAATTCTTTGAGGATTCCTTGTTAAGTATGATAATTAGTGACTGTAATTATGTCTATGTCTTGAGTATTAATATTGACTGAGTGTTGCTTGTGAGTCTGTAAGTGTTTCCTAGTTGGAAATATGAGCAGTAGGCATTAATCTAGAGTTAACCCATAGCATAGTACCTTGTAGCAATAGCTCTAGGATAGGTGTCATTATAGCACTATAAGTAGAAGGAGAGTATAGAGTATCAGTGATAGTTCCAAGAGTTTGTATCAGAGCTAGCATACACGTCCTGGATAATCATGATTATCTAATTGGAGGATCTATGTAAACAATTAAGTATCAAGGAATTGTGTTAAGAATTAATGGAGCATGGTATTCAATTTGATAATTGATATCGGGTGTGTTAAAAGTAAAGAAATATATATACATAAAGAGTTTTGATGAGATGTCATGAGTAGAGAAATATCAGGATTAGTAATGGAAGTTGTGAAGTGTATCACAGATTAGTTTAACAGGCTGTAAAGGATTAAAGGGAAATACATATGCATCAATCGAGGTAAGGAACCATATACTTGCCCATGAGAGTAAAGTGAAACATGGGTGTTATAGAAGGTGCAAGTAATCGTGAGTTCTAATAAGTTTGATAAGATGATCCAATAATGAAGCTAGTGATATCATATCAAGAGTACTAATGATTCTATATCGAGGATTAGTCGAGAATGATGCTAATAACAGTAAGCATTTTGCGTGATGATAATTAGATGATATACCAGTTGATATAGATTGAAAATCATGGAAAAAAATACGTGTGATGATAAATTTAATCATTGGGAGTAATAGTGCAAGTAATTCGGACAGTACAATTTTAGTACCCAGTTGAGAGTTGTAGACAATAGATGTATTGAGTGCACCTTGAGTATTAGAGACTGTGAGTATTTATATGTATGCTTGTGGATTTAAAATTTGAAGAGTGGAAATGAATTTCACTTTTAAGGATTTTGTGGAGTTGAGATTCTATGTTAATAAATGTTTGAGGATTCAAAAATTCGATTCAATAAACACCGTCAAAACTATAGAGATTTTAGAAGTGATTAAATTTTTATTTCGATATTGAGTATTTGACTTTTGAAGAAGTATATGCATTTTATTTTTAAATTGTTCAAGGAGTTAAACCTTGAGGATCTTATTTTAAGGATTAATTTTTTTTCGGTGGGTAAGATATAAATATTAGTATGTGAGTGGATGAAGTGCATACGTAAGGATCTGTTGACTTGGGCATGTTTGAGATGGCACTGCAAACAGACTTGGGTGTCTATCTAGAGTTGTATTAGAAAGAACAGTACTTAGTATGGTGTATTGTACTTGGTGTGTACTTGAGTGATAAGGACAACTAGTATGAACAATTGTAGTAGGAAAGAGAACTAGCAGTGGGTGTACTTGTAGTAGAACAGAGGTACCTACAGAGATAGGAGTATCAAACTTGAATGCATCATTCACCTATGATTGTTCTAGAGGTCCTTGGTATCAGATTTTGGTATCAATAGACAGATGTGTGTAATATGGATATATTCATAGATGTCTTGTGGACTAATGATTAGCTGATATGGATATTAGTGTACAAGAATAGGAATTAGTTAGTAAATGTGCCAGAGTTAAGTGTATGTTAGAGATAGAAGATACTGCAAGAAATATGTTAGTAGGTTCCTTCTTTTCTTTCCTCATGTTCCTTTTTCGTCTTCTGATTGATTGATTCCCTAGTACCGTAGCTTGTATTCATGAATTTCTTGTTAGAATATAGTTAGTAGCACACTGCTCTCAGTACTCGATGCATCCCGGAGCCAACAAGATGTATCGAAACTTGAGGGAACACGTATGGTGGTATGGAATGAAGCGCGAGGTAGCACACTTCGTATCCCGGTGTCTAGTGTGCCAGCAGGTAAAGGCGGACCGGCAGAGGCCAGGTGGATTGCTTCAACCTTTACCTATCCCAGAGTGGAAGTGGGAGAATGTGACAATGGATTTTGTTTCAGTGCTTCCGCGTTCTCCAGGAGGGAAGGACGCGATTTGGGTCATCGTGGACAGGTTGACCAAATCAGTCCACTTCTTACCTTTCAAGGTGGGCACGTCGACAGAGAGGCTAGTAGAGATGTACGTGCGACAGATCGTTAGGCTTCATGGAGTTCCTGTGAGCATCGTCTCGGATCGGGATAGTCGTTTCACTTTCCACTTCTAGAGGAGTCTGCAGGCTAGCTTGGGCACTCAACTCAAGTTCAGTACCTCATACCACCCCCAGACAGACGGGCAGTCTGAAAGGACTATTCAGACTCTCGAGGATATGCTACACACTGAAACCCGATCACCGCCAGATATACCACCCCCGTCACCGCATGAAACCCGATCTCCTCCACCCATCCACCGGATCCACCCGACGTTATCCCCTCTCCTTTAATTGCCTGAACCACCATCACCTATCCCGACCACCCATCCACCGGATCCACCCGAGCCGCCGGACAGACCTCCTCCCGACTGACAGAATGAACGCCACCACCACGACCGTAGCGCTGCCATTCACCTCAGCCCGCTGAAATCGACTTCCCTCCTCGACAGCAGCCCGCTGAACCTGACTTCCCTCGACGACTCGACGACATCAGCCCACCTCGACGTTGAATACTCCCTCGTGCACGTGCACGACCAGGCCAAGGTGTGAAGTATTCTCTTATGATTTTGTTCGTGTGTGAATGATATTAGGATGTTAGCTTATTGCATCATGCCAAGTTTGTTAGATATTGATTGCTAGATGCCATGCAATATATCTAACTCACATGCGTATACGTACGCGTATGGGTATTATATTCAAATTGGTATGTACATAGATATAGATATATATAAGAAGTTAAATGCTAATACTAGTTATGAACATATTTGTATATGTACTATATGCCCCTAGTGTTAATTATGGAGATCCCGTATTTACATTGACCATGTGACCCTGAGAATTGGGAGTTGACTGCCTTATGTACACTGACATACTGGCAAGATATATGTTAGTGATTGACTGTCTGACTATGCACAACATTTGAGGATGTGACACCCATACAGATAGATACACACTTGACCCTGTTGGATGACAAGTAGCACCCCTAGCATAGTCTCTAAGTTCAGTGTATTTATGATTGTGTGTATGTTAGTGTATCGACTGATGCAATATTATTATTAAATAATATATATATGACTGTTGGATTATTCAGACAAGACCTCAGAAACAGGATATTGGTATTTCCAGCAGAGGACCACAGGCGAGTACATTTTCTGACAGTTTTTATTATGTTGATTATCTCTATAATTCTAGTTGTATAGCGTACATAATTCTGACATTATGTATACACGATTTGGCATCATCGAGATCGATCACGAGGAGTCGTGATTAGAATCCAACGTGCTAGCTGGGGACGGGGAGATATTAGTAGATTATGTGATCATACCTAACTCTACATGCATCATAGCTCACCCATACCTCACGTCGGTGCAGCCTGACCATTACATGCCTCATAGCCTGTTACATGTGATTAGCCTGACTATTGCTCGCATCATAGCTATCTGGATGGTTAGCCTGACCTTACATGAATCATAGCTAATCATATGTAACAAGCCTGATCAGTCCCAAGACGATCACATGATATGCTGATGTTTCATACACTTAGTTAGATATTCTCTACATGTATCTCTAGTTTATTGATCTAGCATTTCTCTATGTTCTAGTTATTACTCTAGCATTCACTTATATTCCAGTTCATTGTTCTAGCATGCACTTGTACTTCTATTCATTGCTAGTATACCATTGATGATGACATTATTCCAGTATTTCATTATTTCAGTATTCTTATTGCCAATATTTATATCCATCTTGTATTTCTTTACACTGTATTATAGTTTTTGTTAATATATAGAACTGCTGTTAGTGCTTGTACTTTGCTCCAATCCTGACTGAATATTTTTTTCAGAGGATCTTGAGGACTTCTATCCCACACATTATAGACAAGGTATAGACGCAGACTACATACCAGAGATATTAGAAGAGTCTATTCCATTAGAGGAGACACTACCTGCAGCTGTTTAGACAGCATTTATTTTATGCATTTGAGACTTATTTTGAGGTTTATTCTAGTTATGTTGAGACTTGTGTGGAGTTTAATTTAAGACTTGTGGAGACTTTCTCTTTATGATGGACAGCTAGACAGTAGTTTATCTCTATTTTGAGACATTGTGTTTGACTATGTTATTCTTTCTTGTCTTTTATCGTGCCATTTATATTCTTATAGCTTTTATGATTTAGTATACATTATGAGATGTTGAGAGATATTTATTTTATTGTACTCCTTATGGAGTTGATATCATTGACAGGTTGTGAGTTATATTTAGTATATTATTGAGACTTAGACAACGTTCTACCGCCGATGCTGCGGCGTAGGCTGGACATACCCATGACCCATGCCTAAATTTTGGGTGCGGGTCGTGACACCTTCGTTGTCGGAACATATGACATACATCATGTATCAAGAGATACGAAGGCTGAAGAGTGAGATAAAAGATTATCTCCACTCATCGAATATACGAAACCCAAAAGATATGACAAAAAGAAGCTCAAAACTTACCCTCAATTTGATCGCCCTCGGCCACCACCTGCTCTAACACGCCAAACTCGGCTTGATTAAGTCTCGGTGCTACTAGAACTTTGTCATGAGGATGTCTCTACTAACCAAACTAATATTGTCTCTCGTGAAACATATGTGCTTGCGTCAACATCGAACGTTGGGCTAACGGCCTGTAGAAGCATAAAAAATTTGAGTCCATGTGCCAGAAGATATGACCTCAAAGCCTGCCTCTAGTCATACTACAGAGAAGCTATGCGTCCAAAGAGCTCGTCTAGATCCCCAAAGCAAGTCTAGAACTGCATCCATGTGGCCAGACTACAAGCCGCATACAAACAAGATCTATAAGTTAAGCTCTCCACGAGGACCAGAATCAATGTGCCCCATACGTCCCAGATTCTATACGTCATATGCGGCCAAGACGATATGCATCCTCATTTTCATGAAGCCAAAGTAACCATCCGACCATGGGCGGATGTGTCACTACCACATCCTAAAAATAGGAGAATTTTTGACTTTTTATATATTATTAATAATGTGGTAGTTATTTTTTAAGTGATTTCATGATATGTGTATTTAATTTAAATAAATGTACGAGATGTGTATTTATATATATACAGTGTTCTTAATGTTTGAGCTAGTAGACTTGACCTAGAAGCCCACTAGATGAACACCTGACCGAATTATAGAGGTATGAATTAATTTATATTATTTAGGATTTAATTATTTGAGGTTGTAATTAATTACCGTAATTTTATTTAATTATTGCGCCTTACCGTTGCTTCGATATTTGGAGCGCTACCCTAGTTTTTGTATTCCAACAAATTTCACAACCTTGCCCTAGACATGCCCGCCTTCCATTCTGACCTTTTATAACTCGTAATTATGCTCTCTTGTGCTTCATTTTAGTAGCACAATATTTATCGCGGACATTTATTTAATTTCTAAATAAAATCCAACTTTGTATCGTTGTGCGTTCCAATCGAAATTGGAGGCAATCTCGACCCATTTTTGAGCAACCCAAATTAGGGTAATATTCTGTTTTGAGTCTTCTTCACTAATGATACTTGTGTCCCAACCTAATTTTAGCCCCATGTACCTTGAATTAATTTTAGAACACCGCTTGTATTTGTTTCTAATTAAATTGGGGATACCAACTTTGACTAATCCAATTTTAACCCAATTTAATCCAATGCCCCATTATTTAAGCCCATATAAAACACACAACACCCTCTCACCCGACAAAACACCAAACACCAAATCGCCCACCAATTTTTCATTATTTTATGTGTCTGTGCAAATACCCAAATTTAAGGGGGCTCATTTACAAATATTGTATTAGGTGTCAACACCCCATTGGTTCAACCCAAATGTAGAAGCCCTAATATTTGACTAGTCAACCCAACCCTCTCCTTGTATGAATGATTTCTCCATGACGAATCCTGGCCACCCATTCAAAATGGGGCTCATCATCACCACACATTCCCACATCACATCCCCTATTTAATGTCTCCTCAATGCACCCTTTCCCCACGCATGCCCTAATCCCCAAACCTAGGAAAGCCCCCACCTCTCTCTCTCATCCCTCCTCACAACCGTAGCCTCCTCTTAATTTTTCCATTTCTTCCCTTCTTCTTCTTCTTCTTCTTCTTCTTCTTCTTCTCCTCCTCCTTTTAAAAAAAAGGAAGAAAGGAAAACCAACTTCACCACCATCAACCCGAGCGTCCGGCCACACATCCGACGACCGCCGACTTCTCTCACCACCGAGCTCGCTCCTCCTCCTGCACTCGGCCTTCACCCCCTGTAACACCTCTCCCTCCGCCTCATCAGAATCACCACCACCATCGTCATCAGCTTCCTCTTCCCGGCTGCTAATGCTGCTTCCCCGGCGAGCTCATTCTCCAGCTATCTACTCCCCGGCCAGCCGCAGCCTTCTTCCCAGGCTGCTGCTGCCACTGAACCGACCCCTTCGTCTTCCTCCATCGAGCAGTCCCTCCGCCAGCACCTCCCTCCAAGCCTCGACTGAACCACCTCCTTCTTCCCCGACTGCAACCTGCGACTCCACCCATCACAGTCCCGAGCTCCCCCTCCGGCCGATTTCTTCCCCGACGAGCCACCAACCACAGCAGTACCCATCTCCTTCTCCTCAACCTCCTCTTCATCCTCCTAGCTCCACCTCCGGCCAAACCTCCTCCTACTCCCTGTTCCGGCCTCTCCTCTTCCCGACTCCTCCCGAGCTCCCTCCTCCCGCTGATGAACCACCACCAGTGCCACCCTTCACCACCACTAGTGCCACCAGCCCCCTCCATCAGCACCACCTTCGTCACCTTCGTCTTCATCTTCGTCGTCGCCTTCGTCGTCGTCATCGTCGTCGTGGACACCGGCGTCATCCCCGTCGTCGTCGTGCACGCACACAGGTTCGGTTCTCCCCCTCGCGTACACGTACCCGTGTACGTATTTGGTGTATGCATGTATGTATGTAGTATATGTATTAGTATATATAGGATTCGTATATATATATACATATACATATATATAGTATATTTTTCAAATTAGTATATACGTATTCAATAAAAATACGTTAGTATGTATATATATATATATATATATATACATATATATATATATATATATACATATATATATATATACATATATATATATATATACATATATATACAGGTATATAGTATATGTATTAAATTGGTACATGTATATATAAAATAGCATATGTATATTTTCACTAGTACATGTATATATATATTCAGTATACGTATTCTTTCGTATACATAAATATTGGTTGTTGTATATATATAAATATGTGGTACGTATATATAAACGCATATATATATATTGTATATAATTCTATTAGTGTATATACACTTATACATATTTTTGTATGTAATTATTGGTATACACATATATATGTATTATATTTAATTAATGATATATGCTAATTGATAATATGTATGATTATGAATGTATTAGGCGACCCGAGTGTAATTACGGTTATCCCGTATTTACATTGACCTGTAACCCTGTAAATTATTAGCAGGCTTCCATATTTACACCGACGTACTAGCAAAACCGGTATCATCGACGGTCTGAATTCACAGCAATTATAGACACGATACCCGTGCAATTAGACGCACACTTGACCCTAGTTGACCTGTGTAATATCTAGCGTAGCCCTGAGTTCATCGTATTTTGTGTGTTAGTGTAACGTCTGATGCAAATATTATATTTTATGATATGTCTATAGGACTGTTGGATCATCCAGACGATACTCTAGAACAGGATAATGGTATTACCAGCTAAGGACCCAAGGCGAGTACATTCTCTGATAATTTCTATAATTTGATAATTTCTATAATTCCAGTATCTAAAAATGTTACATCTGATTCTCGATACTGTGCTACACGGACTAGTAAATAGATTGGATCTGCAGTCATGAGATATTATATTGATTATCATATTGATATTGTACACGACATTGATATTTAGACCTTGTACATGATATATTGGATATTGCTCGTGTATCGTGACGTGTCATGGTTGGATCCACTGTACTAGTTGGCGACGGGGAAGTAGTTAGTGAGAAATGTGATCAAATCCATATTGTCCAAGTATAGAATAATGTTAGTGTTAATCATACACCTCACATATGATTAGCCAGGCCATATAGCTCTCGTACATGTTCCCAAGCCGATCACATATCGAAGCTACTTTTTCAAACACTTAGAATATTTATAGTTCTCTATTTTAGATCATATACTACATCACCCGTATATGATATTGTACCTCGATCTCTTTATTTCATATATGCACTGACTGTATCATATTGCCTATATTGCCTGTCTCTTTATATTGCCTGTCTCTTTATTTGCCATTGCATTTATTTATTGTCTTCTCTCAGTATATAGCATCATCTGTTTATTGTTTTATAGTCCTTATCAATTAAATGGAACTGTTATTTGAGATGTACTTTGCTCCTTCTTGACTGGAAATATTTTTCCAGACTATGCCTTAGAGGACTGGTGTCCGACATTTTATGGACCATAGGGAGAGTAGCTGCAGATTTGGACCTGGTAGTTCAGTTGTGATTCTGGGAGGTCTAGCCGGAATCACTAGTTATCTAGTTAGTTTCTTAGCAGATTATTTGGTACCGGATTTGTCTCCGGCATACTGTGTTAAGACTTGGATATTATTGTTGAGTTAGATTATTTCTTTTTAGACTTGTGTTGCATTTTATTTTATTTCTTCGATATCTTATCGTGCTGGAGTTATGTGATTGAGTATGTTGTTCATATTATATTGTGTTATCCATGTCTCCTTATGGAGTTGGATACTCGTGCGAGATTGTTTATATAGTGCATTGACCTAGACAGCGTTCTACCGTTGATGCTGCGACGTAGGCTGGACGTACCCACGTACTCGTGCCCCAATTTCGGGTGCGGGTCGTGACACATTTTTAGTGGTGGCCCATGCAGGTCAGACTTTGCAATTAGAGCGATGTCGTGGTAGTGTGATGTATTAGTTATACTACTGCGTGCCTGCAGTAGGATCTAGGATATAGCATACTAGGATGAAAGCGAATACTCAATCACAACTAGGAGTAACTCTAATCCATTTATCTTGTTATCCTTATTTTTCCTTCTGAATGTTGCTTCCTTAGAATTTTTTTGTCCTTCCTTGATGATATCGCATTTATTGCATTAATTGATTCTTTAGGATCTGTCTTCAGGATGTCGCCGAAGACAAGATCTATGAGAGTGGGAGCACCAGCTTTAGAGGGGTCTGCCACCTCTCCACCTGACGGACAGACATCCGTAGTTCCTCTTATATCTTTGGTACATGTGGGAGTATTTGCATTTTTTGTGTGTCCTCCTTCCCCACTTGTTTCGTGGATTGCTGCATCTTTGACGGACAACCTTCCTCATCCACCGACTCCGATTTCCGGAGGTGTGCCCATTGACGGGACACATGTGTTTACTTTGATCCAGGATATGGTAGACGCTCAACGAGTTCAAGCAGAGGCTCAGAGGGTGCAAGCAGAAGCGCACCAGGCACAAACAGAGCTGATGAGAGAAAGCATGGAGAATGCTCATCAGGTGGCTCTCTACGCTTGTGGAGAGAGTAGCACAACACCAGCAGTTTCCTGGCCAGCAACACCAGAGATCAGGCATAATAGTGGAGTTCAAGAGGACGATGCCTCTAGAGTTCAAGGGTATCAAAGGGATACTCTACGCTGACGACTAGCTAGAGGATATAGAGAGGAACCTGCGATTGGCCCAGATTTTGGGGAGCTTACAGATAGAGGCGGTCGGCAGTCAGATGTTCGATATCGCACTCACGTGGTATCGCATGGATCCAAGACTTACTGACGAAGGACTTACTTGGGAGACCTTCAAGGAACTTTTCAAGGAGAAGTTCTTTCCCGACGTGGCCTTGGGAACTTTGGAGAGTCAGTTTCATGACTTAGTCCAAGGGAACATCTCGGTCGACGAGTACGCTATAGAATTCTGTCGATTGGGCCGTTTTGCATCGTCTATGATTCGGGACCCAGGAGATCAAGCCCAAAAATTTAGAAAGGGACTAACGAGAGAGATTAGGTCACGCACTTCTGGTTGTCGTACCGCTACCTTTGAGACTATCTTTATGGATGCCCAGATTGCAGAAGAGGATCTGGATCTCAGGCCTAAGAGGAGTCAGAATATTTTTGGAGATATGAATGGTAGCACGGGACCGGCCAAGCGTCCCGATATTCAGAAATAGCCGTGGGTGTTTCAATATCAACAGCAGTACTAGGCACCAGTTCATGTTCAGCAGGATCAGCAGCAGCCCCCGAGAGAGACACAGAAGACTTGTCATTTTTGTAAGAAGCCAGGTTACCTTTGGGAGAGCTGTAGAATGAGGCTAGGACTTTGTTTGCACTGTGGCACTGCGGGACATCGAATGAGGGATTGTCTTCGAGCTCCTTATCTTCCCGGCCAGCGCGCAGCTCCAAATTATAGAGATCCAGTTAGGCTACCTGTGGGACCGCAGATTGCTCAGCACCCGCGAAAGGAGCCACCCCAGCAGGGCGGGGCATTTGCGATGACGGTCGAGGAGACCAATACTGCAGGTGACATATTAGCAGGTTCTGCTCCTTCTTTCCTTCTATCTTTCCTATTTGATTGATTGATTGATTCCTTACTACCGTAGCTTCTATTCGTGATTTTCTTGTTAGAATGTAGTTAGTAGTACACCCTGACAGAAATTGCAATACCATGACAAAAGACACCATAACCATACATGTTTTCCTTAGATTCTATATTGAATGACTGTAGGTAGAATTTCCTTGGACCTTGATTATTGGGAGTTTGACCATAGTAAGATTTATGAAGAGGTTATGACTGGACAGAGAGAGACAAGATGCTTAAATTTTGAGGATAAACATTAATTTAAATAAAGAGTTAAGAATTTAATATGGCAGAATTGGTGAATCATTAATTTTATGAAGATTGAGATATGATTGAAATTATCATTAAAAGTCAGGAAAATTAAGGAGATTATCATTATATTTATTTGATTGCAAGATATGAATTTTAAAATTTATATTCTGAATGTTGCATTTGAAGATTTCATAAGTATCGCATTGTTTGAGTATTTTATGGAAAAAGAAATCAAGGAATAAGATCATTGATGGATTAGTGTTTGAATTCGATTAGTGTTTGAATTCAATTTTTGGGATGAGGATTTAAATTTATGAATACGCATTGATTGGATTTAAATAGAGGAGTAAGATGATTAATGGATTAGTGTTTAAATTCAAACTTTTCGGATGACATTTCAAATTTTATAAATATACATTGATTGGAATTAAATTAAAGGATTGGATATTAAATTTATGAGTATTTAATTATTAACTTAAATTTTTTGGAGAAATTGTGATAAAAAATGGAATTTAATTTTATTTCGAGGGTTTTCAGGAATATGATAAATTATAGAATTTTGGAAAAAAAATTATGAAATGACAATGTGGATTACTTCATGATTATGTGGGTTAGTGAATTTAACTTTTGATGGAAAATATATAATGAGTAAATACAACTATGAGGATTTTAAATTTCGAGGACGAAATTCTTTTAATGAGGGTAGACTTGTCACTACCACATTCTGAAAATAGGGGTATTTTTGACTTTTTATATATTATTAATAATATGGTAGTTTTTTTTAAGTGATTTAATGATATGTGTATTTAATTTAAATAATTGTACGAGATGTGTATTTATATATATATTATATATATACAGTGTTCTTAATGTTTGAGCTAGTAGACTTGACCTAGAAGCCTACTAGATGAACACCTGACCGAATTATAGGGGTATGAATTAATTTTTATTATTTAGGATTTAATTATTTGAGGTTGTAATTAATTACCATAATTTTATTTAATTGTTGCGCCTTACCGTTGCTTTGATATTTGGAGCGCTACCCTAGTTTTTGCCTTCCAACAAATTTCACAACCTTGTCCTAGACGTGCCCGCCTTCCATTCTGACCTTTTGTAACTCGTAATTATGCTTTCTTGTGCTTCATTTTAGCCGCACAATATTCGTCGCGGACGTTTATTTAATTTCTAAATAAAATTCAACTTTGTATCGTTGTGCATTCCAATCAAAATTGGAGGCAATCTCGACCCATTTTTGTGCAACCCAAATTATGGTAATATTCTGTTCTGAGTCTTCTTCACTAATGATACTTGTGTCCCAACCTAATTTTAGCCCCATGTACCTTGAATTAATTTTAGAACACCGCTTACATTTGTTTCTAATTAAATTGGGGATACCAACTTTGACTAATTCAATTTTAACCCAATTTAATCTAATGCCCCATTAATTAAACCCATACAAAACACACAACACCCCCTCACCCTACAAAACACCAAACACCAAATCGCCCACAAATTTTTCCTTATTTTATGTGTCTGTGCAAATACCTAAATTTAAGGGGGCTCATTTGCAAATATTGCATTAGGTGTCAACACCCCATTGGTTCAATCCAAATGGAGAAGCCACAATATTTGACTAGTCAACCCAACCCTCTCCTTGTATGAATAATTTCTCCATGACGAATCCTGGCAACCCTTTCAAATTGGGGCTCATCATCACCACACATTCCCACATCACATCCCCTATTTAATATCTCCTCAATGCACCCTTTCCCCAAGCATGCCCTAATCCCCAAACCTAGGAAAGCCCCCACCTCTCTCTCTCATCCTTCATCGCAACCGTATCCTCCTCTTAATTTTTCCATTTCTTCCCTTCTTCTTCTTCTTCTTCTTCTTCTTTTTCTTCTTCTTCTCTTCCTTTTTTTAAAAAAAGGAAGAAAGGAAAACCAACTTCACCACCATCAACCCGAGCTTCTGGCCACCCATCCGACAACCGTCGACTGCTCCCACCACCGAGCCCCGCTCTTCCTCCTGCACTCGGCCTTCACCCCCCGTACCACCTCTCCCTCCGCCTCATCAGAATCACCACCACCATCGTCATCAGCTTCCTCTTCCCGGCTGCTACTGCTGCTTCCCCGGTGAGCTCCTCCTTCGGCCAGCTACTTCCCGGCGAGCCGTAGCCTTCTTCCCAGGATGCTGCTGCCACTGAACTGACCCCTTCGTCTTCCTCCATCGAGCCATCCCTCCGCCAGCACCTCCCTCCAAGCCGGGACTTAACCACCTCCTTCTTCCCCGACTGCAACCTGCGCCACCATCCATCACAGTCCCGAGCTCCCCCTCCGGCCGACTTCTTCCAAGGCGAGCCAACAACCACGGCAGCACCCATCTCCTTCTCCTCAACCTCCTCTTCATCCTCCTAGTTCCATCTCCGGCCATACCTCTCCCTACTCCCTGTTCCGGCCTCTCCTCTTCCCGACTCCTCCCGAGCTCCCTCCTCCCGCTGACGAACCACCACCAGTGCCACCCTTCACCACCACCAGTGCCACCAGCCCCCCACCAGCACCACCTTCGTCACCTTCGTCTTCGTCGTCGTCGTCGCCTTCGTCGTCGTCATCGTCGTCGTGGACACCGGCGTCATCCCCGTCGTCGTCGTGCACGCACACAGGTTCGGTTCTCCCCCTCGCGTATACGTACGCGTATACGTATTTGGTGTATGCATGTATGTATGTAGTATATGTATTAGAATATGTAGGATTCGTATATATATACGTATACATATATATAGTATATATTTCAAATTAGTATATACGTATTCAATAAAAATACGTTAGTATGTATGTATTGACATATATATATATATATATATATATATATATATATATATATATACATATATATACAGGTATATAGTATATCTATTAAATTGGTACATGTATATATAAATATAGTATATGTATATTTTCACTGGTATATGTATATATATATATATATTTAGTATACGTATTCTTTCGTATACATAAATATTGGTTGTTGTATATATATAAATATGTGGTACGTATATATAAACGCATATATATATAGTATATAATTCTATTAGTGTATATACACTTATACATATTTTTTTATGTAATTATTGGTATACACATATATATGTATTATATTTAATTAATGATATATGCTAATTGATAATATGTATGATTATGAATGTATTAGGCGACCCGAGTGTAACTACGGATACCCCATATTTTCATTGACCTATAACCCTGTATATTATTAGCAGGCTGCCATATATACACCGACGTACTGGCGAGACCCGTATTACCTACTGTCTGAATTCACAGCAATTACAGGAACGGCACCCGTGCAATTAGACGCACACTTGACCCTAGTTGACCGGTGTAATATCTAGCGTAGCCCTGAGTTCATCGTGTTTTATGTGTTAGTGTAACGTCTGATACAAATATTATATTTTATGATATGTCTATAGGACTGTTGGATCATCCAGACGATACTCTAGAATAGGACATTGGTATTACCAGCTAAGGACCCAAGGTGAGTACATTCTCTAATAATTTCCATAATTTGATAATTTCTATAATTCCAGTATCTAGAAATATTATATATGATTCTCGACACTGTGCTACATGGACTAGTATATAGATTGGATATGCAGTCATGAGATGTTACATTGATTATCGTATTGATATTGTATACGACATTGATATTTAGACCTTGTATATGATATATTGGATATTGCTCGTGTATCGTGACGTGTCATGGTTAGATCCACTGTACTAGTTGGGGGCGGAGAAGTAGTTAGTGAGAAATGTGATCAAATCCATATTGTACAAGTATAGAATAATGTTAGTGTTAATTATACACCTCACGTATGATTAGCCACGCCATATAGCTCTCGTACATGTTCCCAAGCCGATCACATATCGAAGCTACTATTTCAAACACTTAGAATAGTTACAGTTCTCTTGTTTAGATTATATACTACATCACCCGTATATGATATTGTACCTCGTTCTCTTCATTTCATATATGCACTGACTGTATCATATTGCCTATATTGCCTGTCTCTTTATATTGCATGTCTCTTTATTTTGCCATTGCATTTATTCATTATCTTCTCTCAGTATATATCATCATCTGTTTATTATTTTATAGTCCTTATCAATTAAATGAAACTGTTATTTGAGATGTACTTTGCTCCTTCCTGACTGGAAATATTTTTCTAGACTATGCCTTAGAGGACTGGTGTCCAAAATTTTATGGACCACAGGGAAAGTAGCTGCAGACTTGCACCTGGTAGTTCAGTTGTGATTCCGGGAGGTCTAGCCAGAATCACTAGTTATCTAGTTAGTTTCTTAGCAGATTATTTGGTACCAGATTTGTCTCTGGCATACTGTGTTGAGACTTGGATATTATTGTTGAGTTAGATTATTTCTTTTTAGACTTGTATTACATTTTATTTTATTTCTTCGATATCTTATCGTGCTGTAGTCATGTGATTGAGTATGTTGTTCATATTATATTGTGTTATCCGTGTCTCCTTATGGAGTTGTATACTCGTACAAGATTGTTTAGATAGTGCATTGACCTAGACATCGTTCAATCGCCGATGCTGTGGCGTAGGCTGGACGTACCCACGTACTCGTGCCCCAATTCCGGGTGCGGGTCGTGACACATTTTGAGCACATACGTGGCTAAGATGTTATACGACCTCATCATCATGCGGCCACAATGTCCATCCGACCAAGGCCAAACGAGAACACATATGCAGCTATGTACCCATGCAACATCGCCATCATGCGACAATAGTATCCATTCGACCAAGGCCATACGAAAGAATGTATGCAGCAAAGGACCAATGCGACTGTCAGTTTGTAAGATCATGTCGTTCCAACCGAAAAGATCTTCACACAATCAGTGCTGACTACGTGTCTATTTGACCAAGTCACGCACACAAAGGGTTGAGAACAACCCCAAGATTTTATCAACCGCATATCCCAACTGAGGCTACGTGGCAGCCCACCCATGATATGCATCCACAGTTGCAACCATCAGCATGATGACTAAAAAAAGGAGGAACTTGGACGTTCCTAGGCCTGCCCTTTTTGGAGAGATCGCGAACGAGAGGACTTATACGACATCGACTCCATGCGTCCTCGTCCTCATGAAGCCAAAGTGTCCATCAAACCAAAGGCGGAAGAGAGCACATTTGCAGCCTCGCAAAAATGGGGCCAGAGTGTCCATTCGACCAAGGCACAAATGAGAGCACGTATATGGCTAAAAGACCCATGCGGCCTCCCCATTTTGCGGCAAAGTTTTTATGCGTCATCCAACTCATAAGATCTTCCCGTTACAACTGCAGAGATCTTCGCACAGTTGGTGTTGACTACGTGTACAGCTGACCAAGTCACGCCTACAATGGGTTGATAACAACCCCGAGATCTCATCAACAACATATCTGAACCGAACTCACGTGACAGCTTCCCCATGACTTGCGGCCATAATTACAACTGTATGTGTTAAACTAGCCCTATGCAGGCACCAAGAAGGAACATATGCGGCATCAATAACACGTCCACAGGGCGACTATAAATAGCAAGGTACCATACCCATTCAAAGTGTTGGCTGGCTATCTGTGAACCTACACTCAAGCGACAGAGAATGGCTTCTGCATCGAATTGTCAATGGAGTAAAGAGATTTTCTACACTCCTAACCCTCCATCGTTATCCCCCAAAAAATAAATTTGTACTTAGATTGTCTTCTAGGACTTCTCTATAGTTTCTATAGTTTGTTAATCAAATCAAGTTATTTTACTTCTCTTTTTTATTTAATGTCAAACAAGATGGTGAATCTACTAGGGACGTCCTTCTCCTCTAATGAGAAGTTGGTGATGCAGTCCGATGCGGCCAAGCTCATCTAAATGCAAAAGATGCTGGTAGTTTGCTTCGACCAGCAAGCGTTCGAGAAAATGATCTCGGAAGGAAGTGCTAGCCCTTCGCCAGGGCTAGCCAAGCCCAAAAAGACCCGCAGGACGTGGGTAGCAAAGGCCGCTGCACCTCTCCCAACTGCGAAGAAAATGCTTTCCGCCTCTCACTCTGTTGCAGATGATGGTCGTCAAGCGAACACCCAGGACATCCACGTCGATGAGGCATCCTCGTCTGACGCAGAAACTGCTCAGCACCTAGACTCTGGCAGAGGACAACACTACGATGCCAGATATTCTGGTTCTGAGGTAGTTTCTATGCGGCCAAGAAGGCAGATGGCCGCATGCGGTCCTGGCAGCAATAAAACTTCTATTTTTGACCGTATCTCTTGCAACGTAGATCCTATGCGGCTCGTCGAGAATGGTAAAATCCTAAACTTGGACTCTTTGTACTACGCGCCTGCAGGTGCTAAGTCAAATAAGCCTGGGGCAGTTCGAGCTCGTCACGATCAAGCAACTGTCCAGTTCGTTGACTATCAGCAGGAACCTTTAACCGTTACATAGGCCCCTGATGGAAAGCTATATAAGACCGCCTCGTGCATCCAGCCCGCAGAGGCAAATGGACAGCGTCCTCAAAAGTCTTTCGCTGATGATTCAAGGAAAGTTCTTGTACAAACCCCATATTAGGGAGCAAATACAACACCGACGCATATGTGCACTCGGTCCTTCCGGGCCCACCAAAAGGGTACAAAGGTGGAACAACCCTTGCTTAACTTGCGTAATATGATCAATCACAAGAACCAGACGAGGGAAAAAACTATGGCTAGTAAAATATCCTCTCCAGGACATCACTGTACCGGGATCATTATCAATTGCTACTGCAATCAAAGTGGCAACACCCACAACGAGGCAGTCGGCCTTCTAGCGACTACATCAGAAATAACCTATCAGATAATAACCCGGAGATCAGGTATAAGTACTAGATGAGGAGGAGCTTCCCTTCGCCTCATGCTTCTCGACTCGAAAGCTTCCTGCCACCAAGGAAGGAAAGAAGTCGGGTACCTCCATTCCGTCGTTCTCTACCAGTGCATTAAGAATGCGATTACCAGGAGGACCAGCAGAGGGACCTACGAAAGAAGTTTTCCAGGGCACCAGATCGAAGAAAAAGTTATCAGCTGCTGGTGGTAGCTCTTCCTCAGAACCCCTGGGGGTTTCACAAGCTGGGGGGAGTAATCCCCCGGACCTACACAACAACCCAACGTTCCGTAAAGATTGTGAATCTCAAGGGACAAATGCCGAGTTCTCTGGGTGTAATCACTCTCATCAAGAAGATGCAGCTTCCAAAGTTGGGGGTAGCATTCCCTCCAATTCGAAAGAAGATGTAGCACTTTCGGCTTTTCTAAGGACAACAATTTCGAAAAAGTTGACAGCCACGTACTTAGGGTTAATGAAGTATCTAGGGCTGGGGGTAGCAATCCTCAAGAATCGGAAGATGGTGCGATGATGCCTACCTCCCCTAAAGACTATAATTCCCAAGGAATAGAAAATGACATGCTGGGATAGTCACCCTCGAATAGTTAGAGCATCATCTCAAGCTGGGAGTAGCATCTCCTTTCAGTCTGAAGACGATAAAATAATTATCGTCTTCCCTGAGGATAGTGTGACTCAGGAACCGAAGGTGGAAGGACTCAGTGACCGCCAATGTCTCGATGCTCTTGAGACAATGATGTATACCATGAGTGCCATAACGCAGATTCTGGCCCAAGCAATACTGGAGATTAAGGCAAAAATGGTCCTGCCACCCACAGGACCCGTAGTAACTCTGCAAGCCGGGAGTAGCAATCTCCCGGTGATCCACACCAACCCGTCATAACGTGAGGACAATGACTACCAAGAATCAGATAACGACATATCTGGGGGTAGTCTCCCTCGACAAGATAGAGCAGCATCGAAAGCTTGGGGTAGAATTTCCTCCGAGTCCAAAAATGATGCAAAATTATCGATCTTCCCTGAGGTCCGTACGACTCAGGAATCAGAAGCCCCAAATCCAAATGGGACTTTCCCCTTTGATGACGACGACATAATTAAAATCTTCAACATACTAATAAAGGAAAATAAACTTCGGCTACCCAACATCAGATGTCCGAAAGAGGCTGACAAAGTCGATGACCCAAAATATTACCTCTTTTATCGGTACATTAATCATCCAACCAGAGACTACTCTGTGTTGAAGTGATGTATCGAGTAATTGATCGATGCCAATGAGCTCACCCTTTACTTCGAGGATAAGACGGTCATTGCGAACATAGTATCCCTCCAATTAGGCAACTTCCTAGTGACGGAAGCCCAGGCAACCAGGGAGGTCGTCAACCTCCTGCCAGCTTACAACTGAGTAACGGACTTGGTATCACTTACAACCCCAAAAGGTGAGGTCATTGCTAAAAGCCTGGCATATCAATAGCACCTTCAATGACTATGTCAAAGGAAAAGCAATGCAAGAAAGGTCGCATGATCCTTTCCTCAGAAAACACAAATAATAGACTTTCGGGTGTTCAGCGCAGCTCAACAAGTCTCCCTATGCACAAAAGCAAAGTCTCACATGACTTATCAGCAATGGAGAATGATGGACAACATTCTATTGTACGCATTCGATGAAGTCTTCAGCCCAAGGATGCATCACACTTCATGCGCACACGATAGTACTTCTTTGCATAACAAAACCTTAAGGGCAACAGGTACTGTTCCCCTGCACAATATACAAAACACGCAACAAACGGCGATCCTTGGTATGGTACACAATTGTACGCACGTGACAGTGATCCTAAATGCCCAACTCAGCCAACTCTCTCGTGTATACATGGCAGTGTTCTTGTGCATAGAGCTTCTTATTCTGCACAAGCTAAGTCATCAACAGTATTCAACATAATAAATAATGAGCTACCACAGTTCCATCATTATAGCCAAGAATCACTCCGTCTCAGCAGAAGATGGGCTATGACCTCCAAAAAGCTAAAGGTCTGAACTTTGGTAAAGGACGGCGTATTCCTTTATAATCTAACAGTTAATACAACATCACTCACAGAGGGCTAGGATATGGAGATGCTAGTACATGCCACCACTCACATAAGACGACAGGCAAATTCTAGCCTAAATTGGAGGGCCCATTTATTGTGGAGTCCGTATTCTCCAACGGCGCCTACTGGCTCGCGAAACCCAACGACGACTTGCTCACGATGCCTATCAACTATAAGTTCCTAAAAAAGTACCATGTATAAACTTGACTTGTACTCCCCTCATCACCAGCGGAATAACCCAGATGTACATCTCTACACTATTGGTTCTTTATCCCTAGCAAGGACCTATGTGCAAATTTTTCTCCTTCTTTGCAAATTCTTATAAAAGCCATCACCTGTATCCAGGAGTCCTGGATACACAACAGATGATGGATCTTTAAAAGTTACCCTAGTGGAGCAGTCCTCAGGTCCACTCGCACACTCCTGTAGTGACCACTCAAAAATCAATTTCGTTAGACACTAGCCATGTTCATATTTACTCTGAGCTATCTTCCCACCAATCTCCCCAGTGAATCAATTGTCAGGTCTATCGTCATTTTTGGATAGACCACACGTAGCAAACCACTCTCAGTGAGTATTTCAGATATTGGTTCATGTCTATATTACCTCTGAACTATCGTCCTAATATTTCTTCCCGGCTGAGTTTACCATGTCTATATTACCTCTGAAAAAACCTCTCGGGTTTGGCTAGTGATCATCTCATTCATATTACCTCTGATATCGGTTGTCATCTCCACTTATCATCTGTACTCACCAAAGTAAACCAGCGGTGTTAAGTCCACAAAAACTGTCACGTCCATATCACCTCTGGCATGGTTTATCTCAAACTATTACCTCTGATAGGGATTGTTTACGAACTTATTATTTGTACTCAACGTGCGCAACAAATAATAAGTCCACCAAGAGTCCCCAGTAGGATTTTTTCAATGGAAGCAAACAACCACGTCCATACTATCTCTGGCACACTTTATTCTCCTTCCACAAAAATACCAGGGTCATAATGAACCTCTCAGTATGGCTATTGATCAGCACACGTCTAAGTCACCTCTGAGTTATCGTTCTTACCTCCTCCCAGTAGGGTTTTCATGTCCTTCGCACCTCTGAGCAAACCTTTCGGGTTTGGCTATCGGTTATCACGTCCACAGTACATCTGATATTTATCGCCGTCTAAACTTATCACATGTACTTAAATTTAAGTGCGCCAATGGTGTTAAGTCCACCAAACTTGCCACCTCTGGCAAGGCCTATTTCGAACTTATTACTTGTACTCTCGCGCGCAAGAAATAATAAGTCCACCAAAGATCTTCTAGCGGGATGTCCAAGAAAATAACCACATCTATATTATATCTGGCTCGTTTCCTTTTTCTTCCACCAAAAATACCTAGATCATACCTAACCTCTTGGTATGAGTATCGATCAGTTCACGTCCATACTACCTCTGAACTATGTCTCTTTACTTTCCACAGCAGAGTGAATCTATGACTACAAAAAACGGTCACGTCCATATTACCTCTGTCCTATTTTTTTTATCCCCACAAAGTCATATCTTACCACATCCATATTACCTCTGAGTAAGATATTTTTAGAACTTTTCCATGTCCTTGTTACCTCTGAGTAAAGTTTTGCTCCTCCACTTTCTTCTATCATGTTCGGATAACCCCTGATAGTTCTAGTCGTTTCAGTTTATTATCCGTACTTAAGGTATGCATTGGGTAATAAGATACGCCATGGGTAATAAGTCCACAGCCTAAGAGTTTTTCATGTCCATATTATCTTTGAGAAAACATTATTGCCTAACGAGTTTCTACCACTACATCCGTAATATCTCTGATGGCGAAAGTCATTCCAACTTATCATCCCTACTAAACCGTAGGTACGCCAAGGATGATGAGTCCACAAAAATTCTACAGCAAAATTATCTCAAAACAATCATGTCTATCTTACCTCAGAATTATTTTTTAATAAACACTCCAGTCCAACAGAAGTTTATTTTACCATGTCCACATCACCTCTGAGTAAGATACCTCTAACGGAATTCCAAGTTTGCCATGTCCATACTACCGCTAAGTAAATATCCCTCCAAATAGTCTACTATCACGTTATTCTAGACCCCTGATAGTGTCATTAATTTCAACTTATTATCCGTACCAAGTCTTAGGTACGTCATGGGTAATAAGTCTACCAAAATTCCCTAGTGGAATAGTCTGAGAGAATGTAATGTCCTACTATGCCCACATTACCTCTAGTAGAATGTTCGCCTTCTTGACCAAGTCAAAACTGCCGTCCTGCTAAAATAGGCTCTTGATACAGAACTGCTCCTAGTGCTGGCAACGTTAGAAATTATTGATATGGTCCTCCCTGCCTCTGCATTTGTGGACAAGTAGTTATCATGCAGTCGAAACCCCATACCTCAAGCATATTCCACTTGCCATCCTACAAACATCCTGAGTGTGACCTCTTTTGCCATAATAGGTACATCCTACTGGATTCTCCGAGTGTTGTTGATATTGTCTCGACTGTTGTTGCCAAATTTTCATTATCTTATATGATGCCACTGGCCCCTGTGGTGCCAAATCACGAATACGGATGCCGGTTGCTGGTCCTTCACCTATGTTCTGGGCATGAGACCTCTTATGCCCTCCAGTCCTCAAAGCTAACCTATGGATGGTAAGCTCTTGTCTCCTGGTTGCTATCAACACGGCTTCGAAAGTTTGGTAGTCATGTCCTTCAACTAGTTGCAAAAACTCGAGATGAAGCCCTTCCTGGAATCTTATAACATTTTCTTGCTCCATCGTCACCATAGCTGGAGCAAACCTGCTCAGCTTGCAGAACTCTGCTGCGTATCCATCCACTGTTCTGCCGGATTGTCTGAGATCAATAAATCTCTGCTATAGCTCGTACTGTGCCACTACTCCAAAATACTTGGTCCTGAACCGGGTTCTGAAGTTGTCCCAAGAGATAGGATGCTTCAAGCCAACTTGCTCTGTTGCCCACTAATCACGAGTAAGATCTTGTAGTTATAATTGGAATTGATTGACTTGCTCCACTGTTGGAATCTTAGCTGCCGCCATGATCGTCTCAATATCTTGAAGCCAAGCATCTGCTCTAATAGCATCCTTTGTACCTTTGAAATATCTCGAGTTGAGTCGACAGAATCTGTATGATGTCACATAATCTTCTTCTTCACTCTCCTTCAGAGTCGCTTGCAGTCTGTGGTTTAATAGGACGTTATGCTCCTATTGTCGAAGCTACTAGTGCTGTAGCACTGCTATCTAATTTTGTTGTGTAGCCATCACACCTCTGATAATTTCTAATATTATCAAGGTATCAAGTGCTGATGGTGTTACTGGAACTCCCGGGGGTACCGGGATCTCTGGTATATGTTGCCCACCTATTGGCTCTACTCGAAGCTTATCTTGAAGAAGTATTGTCTCTTGCTGGCGCTCAATGGGATCTAACTCTGCTAGCTGTTCTACCATATCTGCTATCCTAATAGATTGAAAAGAGGTACTCCTGAGAGAAAAGGATACCAAGATATCAAATGACAGGACAGGAAAGAACAAGGAAGGAAAATGTTGATGGTTCAAGCTTGGTGTCGAAGAAGACAAATTCAGGATATCAAAGGAAATATTTTTGATTGAGACTCCTAGAACAAGAAACCCCATAAGTCTGAAAGGACCGACCGATATGGGCCACTACATTACGCCCTAGAACCAGAATACTGGAGAGCGGGGGAGTGACTCTGCCAACCATACCTTACGGAATACCGAAGTAACCTACAATATTCTAAGGTTGTCTAGAGACAAGGGGGTGCATACTATAATTAAGTCACCTAGAGTCAAGGATCTCTATGTCTCAATAATCAACCAAGAAACAGTAAGAATGAACATGTAAGATAAAGCAGTTAGGCGTCCCTGACGCTTTATCAGAATGATCGTGAAACTAGTTATACAGGATGGTACACTAGTACATTGCCAAGAGTACATGACTGTAAGTTACCCGCGATCTGAATAATATACATTCATGTAGAGGAACAAATGTCCAGATAAACAAGCTAACAAGTATCGTCAGCTAAACGCCAAAAGGTAATACAAAATAATACTTATCATGGGAAAAGAAACCCACTCAAGTTTCTCAGCGGATATCCTCCTGGTGTACGCCATTGGCCAGATACAAGACAGGATCCTCGGACTCTGCTACTAAATCTGGCCAAGAAAAACCAGCGGGGTCAGGCCCCGAGAGAAAGTACCATAAATGAGGACAAGTGATTAAAGCAAAAACCAATAAAGTACATAAAATAGGAATATGTGCCACAATTGCAAGCCTATGACCTTTCATCAGAGTGGTAGGACACCTGTACAACCAAATAAGACAAGAGGTGTCATACTACTCTGAGACAGGGTATAACTCACCAATTATGAACATGATAAAGAAATAAAACATTAATATAGTCCATAACACACATGCCACAATACAAGCTAAGAAATAGGTATAATATGCAACTTCGGTACATGGCCTATTATGACATATTGGCAAAACTCAACAACCAAATAAGGACAAGGGTTGAACCGTTGCACCATAATAGTTTATGTCCCTAGAATACAAGCACATACTCTTTTAAATCAGCCAATCAATCTCAGAACAGATGCATAAAGAATCCTCAGATCGTTAGCTATTTTGTAGGGCTAATCGAGCCATAGTAATCGCATAGCACATTGTATATTATGCACCGGTCCCTCGTAAGGCCACCATTCTAGAATCACATAGAACACATTGTACAATATAAGTATTCGGATATTGTCGTCCACTAGTGTAGACGTGATCAATATCTATGGGGTATAGTCTTGCTCGTCATGACAGTTGTCTAAGGTGGCTAATGTGTATGATCCCAGAATTTTATCCCTCCTAATTCTCTACCAATTTTAGTTGTCTAAATTAGCCCTATGGTTATGTTAGGAATCCTATGGCGTGGTCACACTATCAATCCACATATATGTCGTACCGTAGTTTGGTCCATGCTAGATATGAATCCACTTTGTTACTTGATAGCTCAAACTGGATTCGCCCGAGCGTGATGCAACAATCAATTAAGTCCTTGCCGTACTTTGATAGTTGACCCATATACCATGTCTGTGCTAGGGAATTAATATAATAATATTTAGATGTCACGTAGTATATGTCATGCCCCGATCTCCCGCAGGAATCGACCGCCCTCGCCGGGCACGAATCACTGCATCACCGCTCTCGTGGGACGATCATTTCCATCGGGATATGATGTCGTGTGAGCCAGGGGTTACGTCCGCATAAGGTAACATCATTAAAGTTGTGGCAATCATCGAATCGATCGAGTATGCAGCGGAGGGACAATGTTGCAAACAATAATCCATCTGAGTATACGGGGCAAAGATCAAGACATGAGGTTCTCTGAATATAATGGCATCGTTCCATACATTATGTCCCCCTATAAAAAAGTGGCTCAAAGCAATTGATATGGCTTAAGGCATCGAAACTAGATTTTCTGGTCCTGGGGATGAGGCACAACTATCGCTTCCTAGGACAATCCAGCACCTACGAACAAGCAAACTGTTGGTAGGTCAACACTTTGGAGAAAGTACTGGTGAGTCTAAAATCAATGAACAGAAGCAACATTCACTAAAAACAATACAAAGTAATTATATGGAAAAATATTTTATTATTAGTAATCTCTCTAGTTTTACCTAGATTCATTTTATGCAGTACAAGAATGGAGTCATATTACTTCTTTTTGAAAATATCTTTGAAATGAGAGTTTATATTCGATATACAAGCAAGCAGGCAAGATACGCAGTTCGTATACGATAAGCAGATTCATTTACTATCTCTGGTGCACAACGTGTGTCCTGAGTCATATTTATTTCTATAAAGACTTTAGCATATGCATCTAGTGGACTATCTTCTTAGCATCTCTCTATTAGCATTTCTATCTTTCTTTTATTACTTAACATCTTATCGTGTGAACGAGATAGAAGCATATACGAAAAATAAGACTTCTCTATGAAAGCATTCAATATAAGAGAGCATGTTCGATAGCATACATATCACTTATTCAGTGATTCTTACCCTTTTGCTAAACGATTATCCCTGCAGCAGACATATAAGTTAGCAACTGTTTAGATAAACATATATATATAAGTTCTCTCTTTCTCTGTCCGTCTCTGTATCAAACAATTAGGTATGCAAGAAGGCTGAATCCTACCATATGACCTAACTATATGATGGTCCATGAGTCTAATTCCTCAATATTAGAAGTGGTGTTATCACGGCCCAACACTATACTAATGTATACTCGCTCATATACTTAGCTTCTTTGACTCGTGAACTAGCTATCTAATAGACATGAATACCCCCTGATCGTGAGGGCTTCTTTACCTCAGGCTATTCCTCTGATCCCCCCCAGGGCGAACGATCCTTAGTGCCCCAGAAAACTGTTCGTGGGATGATCCTTGTGCACAAGTTGTCTAAGACAAATGCATGAATGCAACTCTATCAGATAAACTCTATATGTATGCAGCAGTTCAATAACAAGCATCTAGTCAATCTCTTCTCTTTATCTCTATCTCTATCTCTGTCTCCGTCTTAGTACGGACAGGCCATCATTTCTATCTCTTATGCAGACTGGCTGCCATTTGTTTGATACCGTTCAAGAATTTCAATAACTTCTACGGAAACATATAATAGTATCTATTTATGCAAGCAAGTGTGGAAATAGTTCTCTATCTCTTTTAATTAAGCATGCAGATCTACTCTTTCTTTCTTTAGCATGGCAATGGTTCAATTTATAGCGGTGTATGTGTATCTAAGCATGCAACATTTCTATCTTTAACTAGCATGGCAATGGTTCTATATCTTTAAGACAAATATTCAAGTTCTCTAGTAATCTCTTACTCTTTCTTATTAGAATAGCAATGGTTCTTCTATTGACAAGCATTCAAGTTCTCTAGTTAGGCAAGCAGATTCATTTTAATGACAAGCTACATGAGTTCTCTTATTAAGCATACAGAGTCAGGTTCTATCATTCTAATTATGAAATAATCTTCTTAGAATAAGCATTCAAAAACTCAGATTCATTATTAAGGTGTGCAAGAATCAGAGAATGAAGTTCTACCCACTCACCTAAATCAATCGTCATGTGTTTCGATCGGGAACTCTCCGAGAAGGCTTCCGCTCGAGCCACCAAAGCGATATCCCTTGTACATAGTGCCTACGCGGAGCGAGGTACTACATACTTACCCACCAAGAAAGAGTTTCATCCTCGAAACTTCAAGGAGATACTTTCGATATATAGAGTAGCGATAGTCCTTATCCCTCACCATCCTCAATTGAAAACTCTAGCAATCAATTACAATCACTCTAGCAACAAAAATCAAAATCCATAACTCTCAAGCGATAAATCAGATCCAAAAAACTTTTGTGCACATCTTTGAGAATATCTATGGACTTATTATATCGAACTCTCTACTTAATAAAGATATCAATGTACATAAATCGTCATCTATGAACAGCAGAGAAATGGGCGTAAGGCCAGAGGATCGAGTTGCTCTGACACCATTATGCCACGCCACGAACTCCTGCTGGAACCGACTGCCCCCACCTGACACGAATCACCGTACCAGCACTCCCACGGAATAATTGTTTCCAACGGGACGTGATGTCGTGCGAGCTTGGGTTTGTGCCCGCACAAGGCAACATCGTAAAAATTATGGCTATCATCGTATAGATCAAGTATACAACGGAGGGACAGTATTGCAAACAATAGTCTATCTGAGTATACGGGGCAAAGATTAAGGCACGAGGTTCTCTGAATACAATGGCATAGTTTCATACATTATGTCCCTCTTTACAAAAGTAGCTCAAAGAAATCGATATGGCTTAAGGCATCGAAACCAGATTTTTGGGTCCTGGGGATGAGACACGGCTATCGCTTCCTCGGATGATCCAGCACCTGCAAACAAGCAAACAGTTGGTGGGTCAGCACTTTGGAAAAAGTACTGGTGAGTCTGAAATCAATGAACAGAAGCAACATTTACTAAAATCCATACTAAGTAATTATGTGGCAAAATATTTTATTACTAATAATCTTTTTAGTTTTACCTAGGTTCATTTCATGCAGTACAAGAATGGAGTCATATTACTATTTTTGAAAAAATTATTAAATTTAGAGTTTGTATTCGATATACAAGCAAACAGGCAAGACAAGTAGTTCATATATGATAAGCATATTTATTTACTATCTCTGGTGCGCAACATGTCTCGTGAGTCATATTCATTTCTATAAAGACTCTAGAATATGTATCTAGTGGAATATCTTCTTAGCATATCTCTTTTAGCATCTCTATCTTTCTCCTATTAGTTAACATCTTATCATGTGAACGAGATAGAAGTATACACGAAAATAAGACTTCTCTATGAAAGCATTTAATATAAGTGAGCATGTTCGATAGCCTGCATATCACTTATTCAGTGATTCTTACCCTTTCGCTGAACGATTATCCCTACAGCAGACATACAAGTGAGCAATAATTTGCATAAATATATATTTATAAGGTTCTCTCTTTCTTTGTCCGTCTCTGTATCAAACAGTTAGGTAGCAAGAAGGCTGAATCCTAGAATGTGACCTAACAATATGATGGTCCCTGAGTCTACTTCCTCAAGATTAGAAGCGATGTTATCACGGCCCAGTACTGCACTAATGTATACTCGCTCATATAATTAGCTGCTTTGACTCGTTAAATAGCTATCTAATAGACATGAATACCCCTGATCGCGAGGACTTCTTTGCCTTAGGTATTCCTCTGATCCCACCTAGGGCGAACGATCCCCAGTGCCCTGAAAACTGTTTGTGGGATGATCCTTGTGCACAAGTTGTCTAAGAACAATGCATAAATGCAACTCTATCAGATAAATTCTATATAAATACAGCAATTCAATAATAAGCATCTAGTCAATCTCTTCACTTTATCTCTATCTCTGTCTCTGTCTCCATCTCAGTGCGGACATGTCGCCATTTCTATCTCTTATGCAGACTGGCTGCCATTTCTCTGATACCGTTTAAGAATTTCAATAACTTCTATGGAAACATATAACAATCTCTATTTAAGCAAGCAAGCATGGAAACAGTTCTCTATCTCTTCTAATTAAGCATGTAGTTCTACTCTTTCTTTCTTTAACATGGCAATGGTTCGATTGATAGCGGTGTCCGTGTATCTAAGCATGCAACATTTCTATCTTTAACTAGCATGGCAATGGTTCTATTTCTTTTAACAAGCATTCAAGTTCTCTAGTAATCTCTTACTCTTTTCTTATTAGCATAGTAAAGGTTCTTCTATTGACAAGCATTCAAGTTCTCTATTTAGGCAAGCAGATTCGTTTCAATAACAAGCTATACGAGTTCTCTTATTAAGCATACAGAGTCAGGTTCTATCATTCTTCTTATGAAACTATCTTCTTAGAACAAGCATTCAAAAACTCTAATTCATTATTATGGCGTGTAAGAATCAGAGAATGAAGTTTTATCCACTCACCTAGATCAATAGTCTTGTGTTTCGATCGGGGACTCTCCGAGAAGGCTTTCGCTCGAGCCAGTAAAGTGACATCTCTTGTACATAGTGCCTACGCAGAGCGGGGCACTACATTATAGTGGGGGCATTCTCGATGTATAATCAGATACATGTAATCTTATAGAATGTAGCAAGTTATGTCGCTCCTAAATGCATATTATAATATAACCGTACCTTAGTGCACCTTATAACACATGTACACGTAGCATATAGTAATTGTATCAGTACAGATACAAGAAATCGGGTCAAATCACCAAACTTACAGTTGGTCGTATGAGCCTTATCACATTAGGACACATAGCACATGTTATGCAGATAGCTGGTTAGTCACTTATGACATAGTCAATTCTAGCACATGGTCATGTCTAGCACAAGGTCGCGTTACTAAGTCCATTCTTCCTTAGATCAATCACAAGCAATTGTCAACACAAACGACATAGAACAAAGAAATAAAATAAATTAAATAGCTAAGACGCATGCACAACTTGGTGCATGAGATGGGTGTCGCATGGACTGTCGGCCACATGCTACCTCGGGCCACATATGATACCAAGCCGCATATGATCCCAGGCCACACGCTCCTCCAATCTGCATGCTCCGGACAAAAGACCACTCTTTGTGACAAGTGTCTAAGTGACGGGTGATGAATAAAGTATCAATGATGTGACATAAAGTGATTGATGTGACTGATGTGACAATGCAATAAAGTGTGTCAGAAAGAAAGGACAAAATTATAAAAATATGTGCCAACGGTTCAGAGTCAAGCGTCCAAGGGAAGAAGGCCACATATTCTGCTTGCCGCATAAGGGTCGGTGCCACATGGAGGTCAATCCTGCATCGAGGTTACTTAGACTTAGTTAATTTCTTATTCATCCAGCGAACAAAATACAAGAAGTTCTGTCACTTAGCTCTAGAATACTTCGTGTTATGGTCAGTCATGCTTCCAATAAAATTGACGCATACTGGTTGGTTATGCAGCAAAGAGTCCAGACTGTATAAGGATCATACCACATGGAAGTCTCAGTCGCATAAGACACTGGCCGCATGAGAACTTTGTCTTCTCCAAACAGCAAGTTCAGCTATGACGAAAAAGCTCCAAAGATCCAAAATTTGCTTTCTTCATAAAAACTTTATTGTAACTCTGAATTAAGTGAACCAAAAGCCAAAATGCTCGAAATGAAGTGCTCCATCAACATTAAAAACTATTTTTCTAAAATACCATGTTTTAATAGATCAAAACCAAGAAAAACTTTTGGAACCTATAAAAACCCTAACTTTAAAATTCAGATCTACTCAAAATCGTTAATAAAAACCAAAAAATCCAAGAACTAAAACTAATAAGGACATCAAGGAGAATATTTCCTATCAAATAAATTTTAATTTACTAATCATATAAAAAATCCAAAAAATTATAGCTTCACCACTTTGAGCAAGATGTACTTGCCTTAGTAGACTAACAAACCTCTTCCTAGAACCAAGTCTTGGGCTTGGACTTATGGTTTCGGTTGAGAGTGCTTGAGGGAATAAGGAAGGAGGAAGAAATAAAAAATAAAATAAAGGAGAAAGAAAGAGGAGTATATATACACAAGAGGGGAAAAGGATATTCTAGTCATGACTAATCCAAACCATCCAAAAGAGGCTTAGTGGTTCCAAAAGTGAACCGGGTCAGATATTTATCCTTCATACGTGTCCTAGAACTGGTTTATGGTAATTGCCAAGGTGTTCACTACTGGTCTTGGGTAGTCTTCCACAATAAACATAAATATAATTAAATAAAATATATCATAATTAACAGGAATCATCATGTGAAATACAACATGAATACATCTAGAGGGAAAATTTTAAATATCAAATTTAAGAATACCAAATCTGGGAACGAGTGTGACAATTACTCTGACTTGATCCTCTACTAGAAAGTCCACCATGATGAAGGTGGAAATGATGCCGAAGATGAGGCAGAGACTCCAAAAACATCGGACGAGCCCTTGAGAGTCTATCTCAAAGAACGCCCTCCCGACACAGTCTTGTCCCTCATGGTGAAATTATACAAGAACGCACCTGAACCTCTGATTGTTCGCCTTCATAGACCAAATCGACCATTGAAGGAAGATCCGACACCTACTACAACTTTTGAACCTTTAGTGGTAAAGCTGGGCAAGAGACCTCCAAAGCCGTCGCTCGCACTGGGCGTAGATCTCATGAAGGACGAACTGGAGGAGTACGTAGCCGCTCATTCTAACGTCCCTTCTCTCGACGAAATAATTCCTTAGGATAAAATACCCTATTTTATTAATTAAGGATTATCTTTGAACTACTCAGATATTGCACATCTTAGCACATTATATTCCATTGAGCATGGTCTAGGCCTACACTTGCATATACATGTGATTACCACCTATATAGTCAACTGAGTTCGTTCCAGTCAAAACTCATATTTCATAGATCTAACAAGGAAGAGGGGAGATAAACTCATCATCTTCTGCAAAGTAGAAAGTTTCCAATCCTCTGTCCCAGAGAAACTGGAGCCAGAACTCGATACCGGTAAAATACCACTTCACCGGTACAGTTCTCAAACCAAGCACCTCATCCAGAAGATGGGATACAATCTCAAAGCCGATAGGGGCTTAATATACGAAAAAGGTCGATGGCTGCCTCTGCGTTTGTAGGCTCCTATAGGCAAGTCCGAGGATTACTACCACAAGACCAAGCATGGCTTAGGGTACGTCAAGCCTCCCATGACTCTCGAAGGATCGAATAAATAAGAGGAGTTATACTCTCTCTTCATAATCTTCCTCTTAGGACTCTGACGTTAGTATCAGGGAGATGCTCAAACAAACATTGTCTGTCAATATGGTGTCAGCTGACCCTGAGGAAGATGACGAGGATTCAATTAAACAATTTAAAGTAGAACTGTGGGCCGAATGCCTAGACGCACAATGGGAGATGCGGTTCGAGCAACGATAATTTCCCACAGAGGACGAAGATGTAAAAATCGATCTGGCCGACGAATCCTCGCCTAAACCTATCTTCATCAGTAAGAGTCTGTCTGATGAGGATCGAGAATCCCTACTACAACTCATCAGGGATTACATTTATGTCTTTTCCTGGAGCTACAAAGATATGGCGGGACTGGACCCCTAAATTCTGGTCCACAAACTCAAAATCTTGTTGAATGATGTGCCAGTCAAGCAACAACAATAACGGTTCCAGTTGGACATCATGAACGTCATCGAAGCTGAAGTAAATAAACTGATATCTAGTGGTTTCATCCGGAGGAACAATATCCGGATTGGGTGGCCAACATTGTGTCCTTCGTCAAAAAGAATGAAAAGATTCGAATCTGTATCTACTTTCGTAATCTGAACGAGGCATGCCCAAAGGACGAGTTTTCCCTTCCGATCATAGACATAATGATAAAAAACACTTGTATCTTCGAGCGCATGTCCTTCTTGAACGGATTCTCAGGCTATAATTAAATTAAGATATTTTCTGACGACGAGAAGCATACATCATTCCGAATACCGATAGGAGTATACTGCTACACAGTCATGTCCTTTGGTCTGAAGAATACAGAGCTATATACCAGTAAGAAATGAGCAACATCTTTCATGAAAATCTATGCAAGACAGGTGAGTATTACGTTGATGACATCGCTGTCAAGAATCGCTCCAAAGATGATCACCTCCGAGACTTGAAGAGTGTGTTCGACCTGATGCGTGTGCACCAGTGAAAGATGAATCGTACCAAATCCTTACTGGAATTCTCCAACGGCAAGTTCTTGGGTTTTTTCATAACTTCGAAGGGTATCAACGAAGACCTTAACAAGACTAAAGTAATCCTTGAAATACATCTATCAAAGAACTAAAGAGAACTTCGAGGCCTTCAAGGAAGACTAGCATACATTAGGAGGTTCATATCAAACCTCTTTGGACGTTGTCAGCCGTTCACTCTGCTCATGAAGAAGGGAGTCTCCTTTATCTGGAACAAAGAATGCCAGCGCCCCTTCTACGACATCAAAGAGTATCTCATGAATCCCTAGTATTGGTGGGCCCCGTTATGGAAAGACCTTTCTTGCTATATGTGCGATAACTAGATCACTCCCTCGGAGCTCTTCAAGCCCAGAAAAGTGATGCAAGTCACGAAAAGGCCATCTACTATCTCATCAGGATGATTGCCGACATAGAGCACAAGTACAACCCCATTGAGAATAAGTGTCTCTCTCTGGTCTTCACCATTCAGAAGACATGATATTACGTGGCCGGACAAACCATCCATGTGATATTACGAGTTAATCCTCTCTGGGTCCTTATAACTAAACCCAGAGAACTCAACTCTCGCCTAGCCATATGATAAATATTGTTGTCGACATACGACAAGGTATTTGTCCAACAAAAGGCGGTCAAAGGTCAAGCATTGTCAGATTTTGAGACAGCCACCCCTGTACCAAAAATCTCGAAGCTCTGCGAGGAGATCCCAGACAAAGTAACGGGCTTAAATATTACCTGAAGCGTAGAAGTCATTTGACGAATGTTCTTCGACAGTGCTTTAAGAACAGGGCCCAAAGTCGATATTGTCGCTGGCGTCGGAATAGTACTGATTTCCCTACACGATCTGGTCATATATCGCGCTTACGCTCTCACAGAGCCCTGCTCCAATAATGTGGCAGAGTACAACGCTCTCGTCAATATGCTCCAACTCTCTAAACAAGTGGGCATAGACTACCTGGAAGCCTACGACGATTCCAAGCTGATAGTCAGTCAGGTCCGGGGTGATTACGAGGTTCGACACGAGGACTTGATTCCCTACCACCAAGCAACGCTTGAATAATCTCCACCGTTGAGGAGTTTTTTATAGAGCACATCCCTCTACTGTAGAACATCGAGGTTGACACATTGGCCGGCCTCGCTGCCTCCCTGGCCGTCTCGGTCAAAACCCTTCAGCTAATTACAGTGATCGATCAGGAGCTGGTCTGCCCAAAAAATAACCTCTTTCTGTGCCTGAGCTACGTAGTAGAGACAAGAACCAACTCCCAAGACTAGAGACTCTCATTTATCTACTACGCAGTCTATGAAATTCTTTCTAAGAATCCAAAGAAAGCCACTTCATTAGAAAACTTTCCCTCGCAAGGCTCATGACGGGGTTTACGGTACCCATCATCCTGGACCCAAGCTATAGGACCGTATCCGGAGAATGGGTTTCTATTGGCCGACAAGGGTAGCAGATGATATTGACTATGCGAGGAAGTGCCAAGCATGCCAAATTCATGCAGACTTTCTTCACAAGCCCTCAGAATTTCTACACCCAACGGTAGCATCTTGGTCATTTGAAGCGTGGGGAATGGACATTATTGGGCCAATTAGTCTACCTTCTTCCAAGGAACATCAATTTATCTTGGCTATCACCAACTACTTCTTCAAATGGACGGAAGTTATTCCCTCGTTGAAAACAAGACCTCCAACATGATCATCTTTGTCAAGCATCACGTCATATACTGCTTCAGCTTTCCACGAAGGATCATCTACGACAATGGTCCACATTTTGTAAGTTATGCTTTTTGTCGATTTTGTGACAAAATTGAATCCAGAATATAGCCTCGACTTCCTACAATCCAGCAGCAAATGGTCCGACAGAAGCATTCAATAAGACCATCATAAAGCTATTTAAGAAGTTTGAATCATCCAATAAGCGCGACTGGAATGAGAAGTTGGATGAATGACTTTGGGCGTACCGTACAACGGTCCGGATACCTACTGGCAGTACGTCATTCTCTTTGATTTAGGGAAGCAAAGTGGTCCTTCCACTTGAGATCCAAATTTTGTCACTCCGAGTGGATCTCTTCAACCAATTGACCATTGATGACAATCACCACCAACGACTACAAGAGTTAGAAGCGCTCGGCGACAAACGTCACTTGGCTCAATAGCGTATTGAGCTGTATCAAGCTCGCCTCTAAGGAGCCTTCAACAAACAAGTCAAGAAGAGGACTAACAAAGTGGGTGACCTTATCTTGACAATAAGAAGACCGATGGTCATGACCCATAACACGGACGATAATTCTAAACTAAATGGGAGGGTCCGTTCATATAATGGAACGGTGCCTACTGGCTCACAAAACCAATGGCTACTTTCTCATGATGCCTATCAACGACAAGTTCCTCAAAAAGTATTATGTCTAAGCTAGAATGGTACTCCCTTTACTATTAGCTGGAAAACCAAAATATACACTGTATATGCCCTGTTATTCACCCCTAACAAGTGTATAAGCACATTAGGTACTTCTTCATGAAAGTCATTATCGGTATTCTAGATTCCTGAAAACGCAACAAACAGTAGATCCTTAAAACCTCTCCAGCGGAGCCACTCTCAGGTCTATCCTTACTCTCGGGTAGACCACTCCTAATCGATTCTATTGGGCATTAGTTCACGTCTACATTACCTCTGAACTACTGTCCTTACCATTTTCCCTTGTTGAGTTTGTCATATCTATATTACCTCTGAGCAAATCTCTGTATATGACTATCGATCATCACGTCCATAATACCTCTGATATCGATCGTCATTTAAACTTAGCACCCATAATTAACTCTAAGTACGCTGGCAGTATTATGTCAACAAAACCTGCCATGTCCATATCACGTCTGTCAGGACTTATCTCAAACTTATTACTTGCACTCAGGTGCAGAAGAAGTAATGAGTCTAAAAAACCTATCACGTCCATTTCACCTCTGATAGGGTTTTGTTTCGAACTTGGTACTTGCACTCTAGTGCACAAGAAGTAATAAGACCGCCAGAGATCCCCCAGTATGATGTCCTCAATGAAAGCAAACAGTTCACGTCTATATTACCTCTGAACTATGAGATGTCTATGTTCCCCTTCCAAAGAAAATAGCCATGTCCATATTACCTCTGGCTTATTTCCTTTTCCTTTTGCAAAAATAAAGGTATCACACCTAACCTCACGGTAAGGCTATCGATTAACTCACGTCCATGTTACCTTTGAGCTATCGTTCTTACATCCTCCCTAATAGAGTTTTCCATATCCATCTTGCCAATGAGTAAACATTTCTAATTGACTATTGATTATCACATCCATATTACCTCTGATATCGATTATCATCTAAACTTATTACCCGTACTTAACTCTAAGTACGCCAAAGGTGGTAAGTTCACAAAACCTGCCACGTCCATATCAGCTATGTCAGGCCTTGTCTCAAATCTATTACTTATACTCAAGTTTGCAAGAAGTAATATATCAACCAAAGATCCCCCCATAGGATGTCCTTATAAGACTATATTGTTATGTCATGTCCATATTACCTCTATCACAATATCCAAAGTCCACAACATGCAACACGATAGATACAAAAAAGAAAATATGAAAAATGACAGACTTTATTAATTAATATTCAAGATCATACATATGATAAAAATCTATTTTTTAGGATTTTTCATTAAGTATTCAAGGTCATGAGTATATATGATAGAAACCTATTTTTAAGGGTTTCCATGAAGTCTCGTTGATGCGAACATTTTTCTTTAGAGGTGCCCCTCCGTGCTATTGTTGTTGCTGACACAAGTAGAGCCAGCAGCAGAACTCAATATTTTCTAGACCATCCCTCCATAGTGCAAACCTTAGTATATGAAAAAGACTCCATAGTGATAGATAGCAAGGGAGGAGCAGGATCAGGTGCTCTTCAACCATACAGAAAGATCAAAGAAATGAACGATAATTAATCCAAATCCTGTTATCGACACCACAGGCCATCGGCCGGTAGCAAGCCACATAAAGGGAAGAAATGTAGCTAGCACGCTACATGGACAGGGACAGCTCCGCACATGATTCAAGATGTTTATCATCGTCTCTTCAAATGACGGGTTCTTTGTGAACTGTCGCATAAGATTGGCATTCTCTTTAAATGACTGGTTCTATGATATCCTTCCATACTCTATCATGGGCACCACGAAGGAAGATAAAATCTGCATAAAGATAACACATAACAGTTTCAACAAAGATTACAAAAGTGTACATTGGCCGCATATCATTTCTAAGTCGCAGCCATGTGTAGGAGGGGACATCTCGGGATAGCTAAGTCTGCGCGCACGTTGTAGATAAGTTCTTATCCATGCGACCAAGCCACAGACAGGCTCTGCGTGCATGTTAAAGATAAGTTCTCATCCATGGGACCAAGCCACAGACAGGCTATGTGCACATATTGCAGATAAGTTCTCATCCATACGGCCAAGCCATAGATAGAATTTGTGTGCATATTGCAGATGATTGGTCATCCATGCAACATAACTTAGTGGGGGGCCTGCACATATTCTAGATAATTTTTTATCCATGTTGTGAGGTCGTATACTTGTGTCTCTATGTATCCCCGCCATCATGACACTCTCCTACCTCCAGAAAGAATGTAAGCATCAGGGGGCCACGGATCGACGTTATTTCTTATAAACCCCTCGACGAGATAAGCTAGCCTTAGGAATTTTATTTCACAAAAGGGGGGAAGCCCAGAGACAAGAGTTCTCTTTCCTCCCTAGCACGCCTATTTATAGGCTCCTAGGGCACGTGAAAAGATCGAGATAATGAACCATGAAGTCATGATGAAAAACCTGATGCCTCAATTTACGTGATTTATATTTATCTCCTCAAAAACTGCCGTTAACTCAGTCCTAAGAAATCTAATTAAGGATCTAGCCAAATCTTGCATTAAAATATAGATTTGACAGCCTGACAAAGGCTCGTCCATACGGCCTGCCATTTATGCGGCCGAAGGTCCTCTCCTCCATGCTTCTTATTCAAAGTATTCCAAACTTATCCGTTTAATAACTTTGAAGGGGGGCTTATAGAAGAATGAAAAATCTTGATCCCTGCGCCCAATAAACATGCAACCCAAGGTTGACTCGAAAGAAATTAGGTCATAGAATGACCATACGGTCAAGAAAAGGCAGCATCCATGTGCCCTAAATATTAGCCACATAAAGGCCTAACACAAAGATTACGTTTGACACATAATTCTAAGAAAAATGATATTCGGAATGCCTTAAAAGATGTGTGCACGCTAAACGACAAGAAGCTCTCATCAAACTAATAATGACTCCTGACAGGTGTGAAGCGCTACATGTATGAGTCCACATGTGATCCCAGATCCTATATGTCTTTGGTCCCATGTATCCCAGACTCCATGTGTTCCATGCATCCCTGGCCCCATGTGTCCCATGCGTCTCTGGCCCCATACGATCCGGACTCTATGTGTTCCATGCGTCTCTGGCCCCATACGTTCCTGAGTCCATACGTTATATGCATCCCAGACTCCATGTGTCAAATGTGGCAAAGTTTTCTGAGATAAAATCTTTCTGTTATGACTGAAGTGATTCTCTCCAACTAATGCGGGTTGCGTGTCAAGATGACCAAGCTACACAAATAAAAGATGAGAACCTTCCAGATCTTCAGCAACAACAAATCGCAATAAACGTCCACGCACTACCAGAATAAGTTAAATTAGCGACACCAAAAAACGTCGCTAAATAACAAAAAAACGTCGCTAAAAACTTTTAGCGACGTAATTAGCGACGTTTTAACGCAGTCGGAAAAAACCAAGTCGCCGAAAGAAAAAATGTCGCTAAACGTCGCTATGCCGACGTATTTTAGCGACTTTATTGTGTCGCTAAATTTAGCGACGTTTAGCGACTCCGAGTCACTAAATAGCGACGTTTATTAAAGTCGCTAAACGTCGCTAATTAGCGACTTATATAGCGACGTAACAGCGACGTCTTTAATGACCTGGCAGTACTGCCATGTCAGCAATTTGCGACGTACAGCGACATATTTAGCGACGTTTAGCGAGGTTTTTAGCGATGGCTAATTACACGTCGCTAATTAGCGACTTTTTAAGCGACTTATAGTAACGTCGCTAGACGTCGCTAAACGTCGCTAAATACGTCGCTAAAGTTACAAAAAAATTAAAAAAAAAACCTGAATTGTTCTAAACTATTATTCCTGCAATTTATAAATTTCTAATTAAAAATATACCCGGAGCAACCCTCCGTTGAATTCTATGGGTTCGTCGACCCCTTCGGTGGAACACTCAACACCGGATTAACAATATTGAATATGAATAAAAGTATCACAGTCATACAATTAATACACACAAATATTATAGACAGACAATAAAAGTATCACAGTCACACAAATGGGCATAAACAGCATCACAGTAACACAAAATGGGCATAAACAGCATCACACTCACACAAAATGGACATAAACAGCATCACATAATATATAAGTATCAGAGTATCACAGTAACACAAAATGCATAATATATAAGTATATGAAACATTATAGTATCAATCTCGAGGATTTCCAAAATGGGGCAGATACCAGTCCCTCAAATACTGCGCATAAGCAGCGTTTATGTTATCAAGCTCCGCTATGGGTGCTGGGTGACTGGAACTCCCCGTCTGAGATACAGTCGCGATAGGTGCTGGGTGACTGGAACTCCCCGCAGGTGGTATCTCTTCCTCCTTAACAGTAGTCGGCATCACTTCCTCCTTAACAGTAGGAGGCATAACTTCCTCCTTAACAGTAGGAGGTGTCGCTCTCTTGGGTGCCATCTGGTAAGATAGAAGAAAACAAAAAATTAGCAAAGAATTAGCTATTGGACCGGAACGGAAGAATTAGATGATTATGTAGCAGTATAGATCATTCTAAAGCTTACATCTACCCTAAAACACATGGACACTTGCACTCACTCAAAGCTACTGATACTTCTCAAGTAGATTATAGCCAAACCAATAATATGAAATCAAATTTTAATAATCATTCTAAAGCTTACAAAAAAAAAAAGTGTCAAGATCAAATTGACTATTCTTAATTATTCATAGATATGTGTCCCTGTTACATATGATGCATGTTAACAATAACTCCACCGAACACACCACGCAACCCTTATTGCTTAGCTGATCATTAGAATACAAGGGGTTGTAATATGTTTAATACTCTCTACAAGAACATTTTCACTCTACCATTAGATTAGGTTACTTCCATGAGAGAAACATTTTCACTCTACCATTAGATTAGGTTACTCTCTCTCTCTCTCTCTCTCTCTCTCTCTCTCTCTCTCTCTCTCTCTCTCTCATTTCTTTTGAGACAATACAAAACAAGAAGAACCCTTAAAAAGTCAAGTGGGCGTAAGCTATCAATTGAGAGTCTGATTTGCCCCCTCCTTCAAAATTGATTTATGTATAGAGCCCCTTAAAAATCAACAACAAAAAGTAACCTAAAAAAACACTTACAAGCAAAGCAAACCCTAACCCTAATCCTAACCCCAGGTCAAAAAACCTAACCCTAACCCTAACCCTAACCCTAAACCTAATCCCTGCGTCTGTGTGTGTGTGTCGTGTGTGTGTCGTGTTTGTGTGTGTGTCTGTGTGTGTGTCATGTATGTGTGTCGTGTGTGTGTGTTTGCGTCTGTGTGTGTGTGTCATGTGTGTCTGTGTGCGTGTGTCGTGTCTGTGTGCGTGTGTCGTGTCTGTCAAGTGTGTCTTGTGTCAGTGTCACATGAGAGAGAGAGAGAGAGAGAGAGAGAGAGAGAGATTACCTAGAGCTCGAGGAGGAGGAGGGGGAAGCCGGAGTAGACGTAGCCGTGGAAACCCGATCGCCGGAGAGGGGGGGCGGGGGAAATCGAAATGTTTCGAAATTTTCGACAAAATTTTCGACAGACGGAGAAAAGAAAACCGAGCCCTAATTAAACAAAAATTAGCGACGTTTAGCGACGTCACATAAAAACGTCGCTAAAATTAAAATTAGCGACGCAAATGAAGTCGCTAAATACGTTGCTAAATTTTTTTGATATATACGTCGCTAATTATGACGCTAAACGTCGCTAAATCAGATATATTAGCGACGTTTAGCGACCTTAATTGAACTTATAGCGACTATTCTTTTAAAATCTTAATAAAAGTCGCTAAACGTCGCTAAATGTCACCATTTAGCGACGCCTAGCGACACTTTTTACAGAGTCGCTAATTTAGCGACGTTTTAACTAGACGTCGCTAAAATACGTTGCTAATACCGCTTATTCTAGTAGTGACGTGGCAGCTCGACCTGGACTCAACTACATCACGTTAAGGATGAAGTACATATGGCAGCCTGTCCATAGTATGCACCTATAGTTACAACCGTATCCTGTTGAAGGAGCCTCCTACGACAGCCAAAAAGAAGCACATGTGACACCTATAGTCCATCGATATGATGGCTATAAATAGGAGCAATTTAGACATTCCAAGGTATGGCTTTTTTCGCTTAAGAGATAATACAACTCCAGGCGAGCTACGTACATGCACACAAGCTCAAGAGAGAGAAGAGAAGAGAGCATCCCTCTTTTCCTCGTCAGACCATCAACGGAGTAAAAGAGTCGTGCAGTACTCGATCTCCATCGTCATATTATCAAGATTAAAAATATTATACTTAGATTTTCTGTCTAGGATTTCTTGGTACTTTTTTGTTTATTGTTTAAAGAAAGTTTTTTCCAAACTTACTTCAATGGCAAACAGACACATCCTGCACTTTCTTGCATATTCTATAACATCTACTACAATTGTGGGCCAAGAATAGTCCATGCGACGAAGACGGTCCTGTAATTTAGGACCATACTGATGAGCTCCACAAGTACCATCGTGAGCTTCGCGGAGTGCTTGCTTTGCTACTGTATCCGAAAGGCCTCAGAGCAAAAGTCCATCAAACGAGCGATGATACAGCATATTTCTGGCTATGTCATAGTAGAACCTGAGGGAGCATATCTTAACGGAGAAGGCCTCCTTCGGGTTCATGGGCAGAATTCCATAGACAGCGTAGTCTATGAAGTGGAACCGCCAATCTTTAGTGTCAATAGTTTTCTCAGCGGTAAAGCTTTGACAACCGTGTAGGTAATCTCTGTCACAGACCAGTTCTCTACCAACCACCATGATTGAAAGATAGGTTTTGGTATGAAGAACTATGGAGGCAGTGAGACTGACAAGAGCATCGGCTTCGACGTTCCGTATCCTGGGCACATGTTTAATGAAGAACGCGGTGAAGGTAGAGATTATATCAATTTTTGTTTAATGATAAGGTATCAAGTCCTTTAAGTCAGAATTTGTTCTTTCCCCGAACCTGGTTGGCTATAAGTTTAGAGTCACTATAGGATTCTAGATAATCCACCCCCAACTGTTTAGCCAATTGGAGTCCGATGATAAGAACGTTGTATTCTGCCACATTGTTGGAGCACGGTTTCATGAGAGAATAAGAGCGATGGATGATAAAGTCATCGAGAGAGATCAACACTACCCCCACTCCTGCAATAATATTGTCCCTGGACCTTATCCAAGAAGCATCGTCGAAGAACATTTTCCAGATGGACTCTTACATTGCTATGTTAAATTCTAACACTTCGTCTGGAATATCGTCGTAGAGCTTCGATATTTCTAGCACTGGATGAGCTGCCAAAATATTAGCTAATGCATGGTATTTGATCACCTTTTGAGGGACGAAGACCATGTTGTACGACGAAAGCAGTATTGCACACTTGGATAGGCGAGAGTTCAGTGCCCCTGGCTTAGTCACGAGAACTCTGAGGATATTGACTCAAGAAATGATGTGAATTATCTACCTAGTCACATAGTAGCGCATCTTCTGAATGGAGAAGACGAAGATGAGGCACTCCTTCTCGACAGAGGTGTACCTATTTTTGGTATTGACCATCATCCTGCTGAGATAGTATATGGCATATTAATGGCCTATATCACTCTTTTGGGCTAGAAGAGCGCCAAGAGAATGATCCATCGTACATACTTTTAACAAGAAAGGTTTTTCCATGACTGAACCACCAACACTAGAGGATTCATGAGATACTTCTTAATATCGTCAAACACTCATCGGCATTTGTCAGTCCAGACGAAGGAGACCAGACGAAGGATACTCCCTTCTTTATCTGTTGGCAAATGGCTGGCAACGTCCGAAGAGGTTCGATATGAACCTTTTGATGTACGCCAATCTTCCTTGAAGGCCACGAAGCTCTATGAGGTTCTTCGGATGATGCATATCCAGGATAGCCTTCGTCTTCTCAAGGTCTATATGAATACTCTTTAAAGTTATAATGAAGCCCAAGAACTTACCATATGAGGCTCCTAGAAGATGGATTCATCTTAAGTTGATGTGCTCACATCAGATTGAATACTGTCTTTAGACCATGGAGATGATAATATTAAAAATGGCTCTTGAAAACGATATTATCAACATAAAATTCTACAGTTTTGTACAGATCCTCGTGAAAGATGGTGTTCATAGCTCGCTGGTATGTCCCACCCATATTTTTTAGCCCGAAGGGCATCACTGTGTAACAATATACCCCTAGTAGTATTCGGAATGACGTATGCTTCTCATCATCTGGGAATATCTTGACCTGGTTATAAACTGAGAACCCATCCATGAAGGACATACGTTCGAAGCCAGAAGTGTTGTCTATCATCATGTCTGTGATCGACAGAGGGAATTCGTCCTTTGGACACTCCATACTTAAATTATGAAATTCTATATAAACTCTGATTTTGACGTTCTTCCTGATGACATAAACGATATTGGCTACCCAGTCTAGATGATGTTATTCATGAATAAATCTGCTTGCTATTAGCTTATTCACCTTAGCTTCGATAGTTTCCAACACGTTCGGACGGAACCGTCGTTGCAGTTGCTTCTCTGTCTTAGCATTCAACATAATATTAAGCTTGTGCTTCGCGATGTGAGGATCCAATCCCGATAATCTTTATAGATCCATGTGAAGACATCAATGTATTCCCTTATAAGATGAATAAGGGATTCATGGTCTTCTCTAGAAAGACTCTTGCTGATGAAGATAGGTTTGGAAGAGGATTCGTCGCCCAAGTCGACTTACACTACTTCAACCTCGGTGGGAGATTCTCCTTGCTCTAAATATAGCTCCTACTGACAGTCTAACCGATGAGCCCAAAGCTCAACTTTCACCACCAAAATATGATGAAATAACGAAGTTTTTAGTGATGTCATAATAAAACATCGCTAATATTAAAGACTTGAGCGACTCAAAAAATAAATGACACTATATGTCGTTGTTGGCGACATATACTGACATTTAGCGACTGTAAATCAATTTTTTAAAGAATAGTCGCTATAATCTACTTATATGTCGCTAAACGTCGCTGGATTTCTGTTATAGCGACGTTTAGCGACTTATTTACCGACGTATTATTTTTTGATTTTTAGCAACGTTTTAAGCGACATCTTCAACGTCGCAAATTTTTAATATAGCGACATTTAGCGACGTCTTTTTATTTTGTCGCTAATTTTTTTTCTTGTAGCGACGTTTAGCGACGTCCATTTATTTTGCCGCTGAAATTTTTCATTGGCGACGTTTAGCGACGTTTTGTTAAGACGTCGCTAAACTTTTTTAATATAGGGTTCACGGATTCATTTTCTCCCATTCTGTCGATTCGATCCCCAAAATTTTGAATCCCACTTCCACCCCCACTCCCCCCCTCCGGTGAAGTACCCCCTATGGCGTCCTCCTCCTCCCCCCATCCCTACCTACCCCCCCACCGGCTCTCCCATAGTCCCCTACTATGGCTCCCCACCCCCCGAGCACCCCGTCCCGTACGGCTCCTTCCGACGTGGCTCCTTCTCTCCGACGACCTCGGGCTTCTCCTCCTCCTCCTTTAGGTAAACCCTAATCCTACCTCTCTCCCTTTCACAGATACAGACACAATATGACACAGACACGATATGTCATAATGAATGAATTAGCTAGCATATTTGTGCGGACAGTTGTGCACCAACTGAGTTGTAGGTGAGTATTTCATCGATGTGGTGGTATTAAACTTGTAGTAGAGGGGAAAGAATGCATTAGGTGCACTGCTGTAATAGGCAGGTGCACCATGGCAATGACAGTAAGTGCTCGGACTGTGGGCAGATGCACTTGAATGCAACAGTTAAACTGCAGGCATGTGTGGTCAGTGTGAGAGGAAACTTGGACAATGCAAGCCTTGCAGCAGTAAAGCACAGATCGAGCAAGTGGATGACCAGTAATCCCTTGTCCTGACTCGAGTGATTTTTTAGTAGCAGCAATTACTACAATTAGGGGACTGAACTTGGTGATCAGTTAGAATGGGTTAAGTGCCAGGCAGCAGCAAGTAGACACTGGGGTAGGAATAAGGAATAATTAGGCAGTGGGGTTCACATTGCACATAGGGTCTGTAGTATGGGAATTTCTGTTGATTACAAGTATTAGAATTATGTATCTGAAGTTGAGTAATACTTGTTTATTTAAGTGCCTTTAACATGTATAGTATGCACCAGTAGAGTTCAGCACAAGTTGTGCAGTGCTTTCATTATACCACAAGGGAAGGGAGTGAGGTATTTCTAAACAGTAGTGTGTGCACAAGCTAGAAGCTGCAATGAGTGATGGAGAACTTAGTAGGTAGTGCATTAGGAAGAAATATATTAGAATAGGTGTTTCCTGTTTATGCAGACAGCAAGTTTAGGTGCCTGTTTGATGGAAACATTGATTTAGTTCCAGCAGTAACTAGGAGACCTAGGTATTTGAGCACAAGTGCACATGTGTAAGTGCAATGTTATGAATAGAATGATACTAGGTAGTACTTAGTTATCAGGTATCAGTAAGGAAAACCTGGGTGCAGGGGTATGTAAACCCCCAGAATTTTCAGAATTAAAAAATATATTTTCAAAATTTTTCTAAGATTTTTAACTAAATAAAATAAATGTTCTTCTGAATTAAATATTTTTAAGTATAAAAATTAAATATTAAAATATTATAAACATAATATTTTTGAGGATAAAATGAATAATTAGACATACTATAATTTTTTTGGAATTTATTGGACCAAAAACTATTTTTGAAGACCCAAAAACTTAGTTTTTAATTAAACCCAAAATAAACCAAATTGAACCGGGTTAAACCAATCCTGAACTGAACCAACCCTAATTAAATAAACTGGACTCAAACCCTAGCGGGTCAGGTCGGATCCGAACCCGACCCGACCCACTACCCGACCCGAAACTGTAATTACTACAGTAACCGATCAAAAAAACCCCGCGGCCGTTTCGCTTTCGCCGTCGGCCATTACTTCCCCCCCCCTGCGGCCGTTCACCTCCCAAACGTTGTCCCCACCGTCTTCTCGCCTCCTCGGCCGCCGGCCTCTCCCCATCAACGGCTGACCAACCACCTTCCCGCCCCTTCCTATAAAACTCCGCAGCCATCAACCCCACCACCACAACACATCTTCCCACTACCACCGCCACCCGAGCACCCCTCCGGCTGATCCCGAGCCCTTGCCGCCGAGTCCCGCCATAGACACCCTCCCCGAGAAGTGCAGCAGCCGTAACAGCCTCAGCAAACGCCGCCGCCGTCGTGCCCCGCCGTGTCGCTTCCTTTCTCAACAGAAAACCATAACAAGGTACCCGCCTTCCTGCGTACGTATCACCCTGTAAATTGATCCATTTTTTATTCTGTCGAATCGTGCACGTAGACCGCGTGACCCTCTCGAACCTCGTATAATTCATGTCGATTGCAAACTGCGACGCAAAATTAGAAAAATGTCCCAATTTCTGAAATTTTACAATTTAACCCAAACTCTCCGGTTCACGACCGTTTTACGTGCAACCTGTTAACTAATTCTAAAAATCACCTGAACTATAATTTAGACCGTATAACCGAGTTTAAAATCCTATTTTTAGTTTAATTTATGGTGTTGTAGATTATAATTATTTCGAGGGTAAAAATGACCAAAAACTTGGTATTTAAAAACTCTAATTTTTTCCAGAACTGGGTGCGCCCCGCTAAACGAGGCAACTTGGTCGTGTGCAAATTTTACCGAAAAGTGCGCACTGTCAATACGGACATGTGATATTTTGCAGAAGTTGATTTGGATGTGCGTGCACACCGAAATCAATACGTATCCGTCGATAACACCCCGTATCGGCCCTGTTCTGAAATTTATTGTAACTTCGGGTGTGCTCGTCGTTTCGAAATAAAACTTGTGCCATCATACTCGTAATAACATACTGGTCCTGTGACCCAAGTTTGGTTCGATTCTGAGAACGTTGACAATATCCCGTATCGTGGGCCCCACGACTCTACTTGACGGACGATTTTGTGATCGGCTCATCGGAATCCAGTTTTGGACATTTTGTTGGATTTGTATCATCTTTCTAGACTTGTAAATAGTAAGTTTGACGAATTTAGAGAACATTATCTATGATACATTTCTCGGTGCGAAGTGGGCCACATGTGGACCCCACTTTGACCAAAAATGGTCAATTTTGCCCCTGTGTCCAAAATGACTTATGGACAGACAATTCTAGCTATTTCATATCTTTTGAACTTGATAGTAGTATTTATTTCAGCAACCGGAGGAGTATTTGAAGATCCCATGAATACCGGAGCAACTGTTGGAATCCAAGCACCAGGCAAGTGTACCTTGCCATACTTGCAGTAAATTAATTCATATTATTCTCTTGATCTATTTATGTGATGTATATGTTCAACCTAGGACCGTGTGATATTACTTAGCGTCTGAATAATATTCGGGTGTCAACGCCGTATACGGAGTTGTGTAACATCACCTAGAGATTGATATTGCGATCATATACATTTTTGTGCTTGCATTATCAAGTACGTCATACCATAGGACACTTGACACTGTTCATGAAACAAAATCTTCCTGAGATATTCATGGTGATTCTGTATAGGTTACAGGATTCGTGACATAGACATTACATATGCTTAGCTATTATTATGACTCGCTGCATTAGTTAGAGATCATAATCTTGCGTGTCATGGACATAAGACGCCATGGATATGAGACGTGTGATTACATTGGGTAGGAAGAAACACACAGGCTACAGGATAATTATATATATATATTTATTATTGTGAGACCGTAGACTCTTCATCAAAGCTAGGCACATTACGTGATATTACTGCTACCGGCTCCCCGACACCGAGCTTGTAGCGGTCTCAGCCTGAGTTTAGTGATGCTCTCATTTGCATATTACTTATCTGGTTACATAGCTTACCCTATTGATTTATTTATTATTGTACTGTATTATTTTGGCTTGAGTTATTCTTGTACCTTACTATGTCCCCTAAGGACATGGAATCCGGATTATGTCCCCAGGTTTAGCAGAGCAGATCTACCCCGAGGTGTACGGAACAAGAGCAGAAGTTAGAGTAGTACCAGTACCAGAAGACAAGGTGATCGCTAAGGATTTTACCTGAGTATCTGTTTTATCTATACTCAGTCTTTGTTGTCATTAGACTCTTTTCAACTGCTGTATCAGACATATTATCGGGTTGTTCCCAGAGATACTTTATTGAGACTTGATGTTACTTTATATTTCATATTGATTATATTTATTTCTATGGATGAGATTAGTACCATAGCCCCTTATTGTTGTTTTACAGCTTAAGTACACAATGATGGTTCCATTAAATTGGGTTTTCCTATCGGAGTGTGCTGTTGGACATTGCCACATGTCTAGTCCCTCGGTATTTTGGGACTGGGGTGTGACATGGTTTTTTTGGTGGCCCATGCAGTTCAATGACTAAATTATTTTGGTTTCAACTAAGGGACCGAGCAAGCCTGCAAAAAAGATAGGATAAGTTATATGATCTCATCCACTTTATTGAATCTTTCTTGATCTCTAAATCGGATTCAAATTTCTTGACTTATATCCTGCCTTGATACCTCTGTGCGCCTTTTATAGTTTATTTTGGATGCAGAGTAATGGACCCACCAGCAAGAGACAAGACTCCTGCAGGAACTCCATAAGGTGTTGTGGCCACCTACGAAGATAAAGTGACACCAGTGGGTGGATGTCAATCAGTACAATAAAGCAGTCAAGCAAATCAGCATACCTTAAGATTCACGCGAGACGATATTCCACCTCTGCCACAATTCACTCCACCAATGCCTGTATTCCCACAAGGGCATGCTATGGACGGACAACAGATATTTCAAATGATCTACGCAATGATGCAATCCCAACAACAGATTCAACAAGAGGCTCTTCGTCACGAGGCAGAGAACTTGAGGAACAACCTAATAATCGCACTGGAGCAGGCAAACCTACCAGCACGACAGCCATCGACAGGCGCTGTCACCAATTTTTGCCAACTAAAGCCCCATACCTTTTCTGGCAAGGAAGAGCCCACTGAAGTTCATGAGTGGCTCACAAACACTCAATATCAATTAGAAGCAGCTGAGCTTCCAAGGAAACATTGAATGACTGCCGTCAGAATGTAGTTGACGGATAATACACATCATTCGTGGCTATCTGAGGAGACACAGCTCGGACCAAACCGAGTCACTTGGGAAGAGTTCTCTAGACTCTTTTAGGAGATGTATATTCCAGCTATTGCTCAGTCGAAACTTCGAGACAAGTTCAACCGCCTTATTCAAGGCAATATGATGGTGAAAGAGTATAATGTAGAGTTTATTCAACTAAGTCGCTTCGCCCCTACCCTGATTCCGACAGAAGAGGAGAAGGCTGAGATGTTCTTTGACGGACTAAACTTTGAGCTACAGAGAGAGATTGGCTCGGTTGCACCTGCTTCTTACTCGGACACCCTTGCTGCAGCTCGATGCATGGAGTGCGTCACCAGGAGAGAGTCCATCCTGAAATGGCCATATATACCAGCACCAACCAAATCATTACACGGGGATTCTGCAAAGCAACCTCAGAAGAATCTACCACAGAGAGCATCACTAAGAGCCCCATCCCTTCCTACTTGTCACTACTGTAGCAAGGTAGGCCATATTGAGAGGGAGTGCAAATGCAAGTTGGGATTGTGCTTGTTTTGTGGATCTAGCCAATATGCAGCCAGAAATTGCACGGAGCATCGAGAAAAAACACCGATGGTTCACCAACGAGCACCAATGGTTAACCAACAAGCTTTACCAGCACCGGAAGGATATCAGCCGAGGCCACCCTTACCACCACAGGCAGTAATTTTCCAGCAGGCCCAACAACAACAAAGGGCACCACCGCAAGTACGTGGACAAGCTTTTGCAATAACAAAGGAGAACGCACAAAATCGTGGAGTAGCGAATACGCGTAAGATTTAAGTTATTCTTAGCTATCTATTTCTAGTAATGCTTTAACACGTGCCTGTTAATTCTTTTCCTTAGCCTTAAACCTATTATTTTGAACTTATTAATAATTGATAACCTAGTTTTCCTAAGCTCTAGTTTTCTTTGCTCTAACCAGATTTTTTTTACTCTTGAATTACCTAACTTTCATTGTCTAGGGAAATACTTTATTCCTTCCCTATGTGTTCTGCTTAACCCTCACACTTTCTCTCGATTTCTTCTTATTCATAATTCTTTATTCTTTGATTTGTGCTTCAAATATGTTTTACAACCGTGTCATCTCTTCTGACAGGTTATATTTTGTTTGATTGCGAGAACGTAATCCTCTTAAAGGGGGTAGATTATAAACCCCCATAATTTTCAGAATTTAAAAATATATTTTCAGAATTTTTCTAAGATATTTAACTAAATAAAATAAATGTTCTTCAAAATTAAGTATTTTTTTAAGTATAAAAATTAAATATTAAAATATTATAAAAATAATATTTTTTAGTGTAAAATAAATAATTAGACATACTGAAATTTTTTTAGAATTTATTGGACCCTAAAACTATTTTTAAAGACCTAAAAACTTAGTTTTTAATTAAACCCAAAATAAATCAAATTGAACCGGGTTAAACCAATCTTGAACCGAACCAACCCTAATTAAATAAACTGGACCCAAACCCTAGCGGGTCGGGTCAGATCCGAACTCGACCCGACCCACTACCCGACCCGAAACTGTAATTCGCTTCCGCCGTCGGCCATTACTCCACCCCCCCTCCCCCCCGCGGCCGTTCACCTCCCAAACGCCGTCGCCACCGTCCGCTCGTCTCCTCGATCGCCGGTCTCTCCCCGTCAATGGCTGACCTACCACCTTCCCGCTCCTTCCTATAAAATCCCGCTGCCATCAACCCTACCACCATAACACATCTCCCCGCTACCACCGCCACCCGAGTACCCCTCAGACGGCCCCTCCGGCTGATCCCGGGCCTCTGCCGCCGAGCCCCACCACGGACACCCTCCCCGAGCAGCGCAGCCGCCGCAACCGCCTCAGCAAACACCGCCGCCGCCTCCGTGCACCGCCACGCCGCTTTCTTTCTCAACAGAAAACCACAACAAGGTACCCGCTTTCCCGCGTGCGTATTACCCTGTATATTGATCTATTTTCCATTCTGTCAAATCATACACGTAGACCGCGTGACCCTCTCGAACCCCGTATAATTCGTTCAGGGCATCGCATCCTGTGTTGATCGCAAATTGTGACGCAAAATCAGAAAAATATTCCCAATTTCTAAAATTTCAAAATTTGACCCGAACTCCCCGGTTCACGACCGTTTTGCGTGCAACCTGTTATCTTATTCTAAAAATTACCTGAACAGTAATTTAGACCGTATAACCGAGTTTCAAACCCTATTTTTAGTTTAATTTATGGTATTGTAGATTGTAATTATTTTGAGGGTGAAAATGACCAAAAACTTGGTATTTAAAAACCGTAATTTTTCCTGGAACTGGGTGCACCCCACCAAAATGAGGTGACTTGGTCATATGCAAATTTTACCGAAAGGTGAGCACCGTCAATACGGACGTATGGGATTTCGCGGAAGTTGATTTGGATGTGCGTGCACACCAGAATCAACGCGTATCCGTCGACAACACCCCGTATCGGCCCTGTTCTTAAACTCGTTATAACTTCGTGTGTGATAGTCGTTTCGAAACGAAACTTACACCATCGGACTCGTAGTAACATGCTGGTCCTGTGACCCAAGTTTGGTTCATTTCTGAAAATGTTGACAAAATCCCGTATCGTGGGCCCCACGGCTCCACTTGATTGGCAACTTTGTGATCGGCTCATTGGAATCTTGTTCTGGACATTCCGTTGGGTTCGTATCATTGTTCTGAACTTGTAGACACTAAGTTTGACGAATTTGGAGAATATTGTCTCTAGCATGTTTATCGGTGCGACGTGGGCCACATGTGGACCCCACTTTGACCAGAAATGGTCAATTTTGCCCCTGTGTCCAAATTGGACTTATGGACAAGCAATTCTAGCTATTTAATATCTTCTGAACATAATGGTAGTATTTATTTCAACAATCGGAGGAGTACTTAAAGATCCCACGAATACCGGAGCAACTGTTGGAATCCAAGCACCAAGCAAGTGTACATTGCCATACTTGCAGTAAATTGATCTATATTATTCTCTTGATCTATTTCTATAATATATATCTTCAACCTAGGACCGTGTGACATTGCTTAGCGTCCGAATAATATTTGGGTGTCAACACCGTACGCGGAGTTGTGTAACGTCACCTAGAGATTGATATCGTGACCCTATATATTTTCATGCTTGCATTATCAAGTACGTCATACCATAGGACACTTGATACTGTTCATGAGACAGAATCATCCTGAGATATTCATGGTAATTCTGTATAGGTTACAGGATTCGTGACATAGATATTACATATGCTTAGCTATCATTATGATTTGCTGCATTAGTTAGAGATCATAATCTTGTGTGTCATGGACATAAGACGTCGTGGACATGAGACGTATGATTATATTGGGTGGGAAGAGACACACAAGTTACAGGCTAATTTTATATATATATTTATTGTTGTGAGGCCGTAGACTCTATATCAGATCTAGGCACATTATGTGATATTACTGCTACTGGCTCCCCGATACCGAGCTTGTAGCGGTCTCAGCCTGAGTCTAGTGATGCTCTCATTTGCATATCACTTATCTGGTTACATAGTTTATCCTATTGATTCATTTATTATTGTACTGTATTAATTTGTCTTGAGTTATTCTTGTACCTTGCTATGTCCCCTGAGGACCTGGAATCCGGATTATGTCCCCAGGTTTAGCAGAGGAGATCTACCCCGAGGTGTACGAAATGGAGCAGAAGTTAGAGTAGTACCAGTACCAGAAGATGAGGTGGTCGCCGAGGCTTTCACCTGAGTATATGTTTTGTCTATACTCAGTCTTTGCTGTTATTAGACTCTTTTGAACTGTTGTATCAGACATATTATCGGGTTCTTCCTCGAGATACTTTATTGAGACTTGATGTTGCTTTATATTTCATATTGATTGCATTTAGTTTTGTGGATAAGATTAGTACCATAGTCCCTTATTATTGTTTTACAGTTTAAGTACACCCTGATGGGTCCATTAAATTGGGTTTGCCCATCAGAGTGTGCTGCTGGCCATTGCCACGTGTCTAGTCCCTCGGTATTTTGGGATGGGGGCATGACAGGGTGCACTTAGCATATATCAGTGACTGAGAGTGGTGTTAAGTGAGATTCCAATCCAAGGGTTGAGTGAAGGTGCAAGTGTAGTGATGATAGGCTCAACTTGGGGGTATTCTGGTGTGTAGTTGAGTATAGGTTTAAGTTAGTGCACCTTTGTGTGATGATGTTAAGTGTAGTATGTAGGTTAGGATGTATTAGATGGTAGTTTCAAATGTTAAAGTACTAACAAGATGCTTGATACCATAGTATAAGAAAATTAATACTATCTAGTATAGTAAATAGTAGCTAGTATAATAATAATATAGCTTGAACACTTTAGTGCTAACTAGTATAAGCTAGTTAATAACTAGAAGAGTCTATTATTGACCAATTGACTTTGTTAGGACCTAGAAAACTTAGTATAACAAGGTAACAAGTATTTAGTATAACAAGGTAACATCATCCTAGCTAGTATGCATGATTATCATTTCTTTGCACCCCCTTAACATTTATATTTTATATTTAGAAATGTATTACTATAATACAAGTATTTGATAATTACTATAATACAAGTATTTGGAAATGTATTACTTGATTTCTGACACATTAGTACACGGATTAGTATACATATGGATCTGCAATCATGCGATGTTATTTATTGTTTCTCATGTTCTCGCATCATTGAGACAATGTTTAACACTACACAATAATTAATATTAGACATTGTCCATTGAGTATCTTACATTGTAACGTGCCATGGTTGGATTCATTGAGTATCTTGCATTAACTATATGGATACATATATTTATATATGTTATCAATTATATTCTTTGTTTCCATCTATCTTACCAGATGACAACCATGACCTGAGCACATGCACGTCGCTTGAGAGAGACACCTCCTACTGTTAAGGAGGAAGTGATACCTCATACTGTTAAGGAGGAAGTAAATGTTAAGGAGGAAGAGGCACATCCTACTGTTAAGGAGGAAGTGATACCTCCTATTGTTAAGGAGAAAAAGATACCTCATACTGTTAAATTGGAAGCGGTTGTAAAGGAGTAAGTGGTACCTCCTACTGTTGGGCAGGCACCAACTCAGAGGGGGAGTTCTAGTCACCCAACACCTATAGCAGTGATTGATCACATAGACGCTATTTATGCGAAGTATCTGAGGGACTGGTATCTGCCCTAGCGTATTGGATATCCTCGAGATTAAGACTGTAATATTTTATATAATTTTATTGTGGTTATTGTGTGACTGTAATACTTTAATATTGTGCTTTTTGTATGACTGTGATACTTTTATTTTGTGTTTATTGTGTGACTGTGAAATTTTATATAATTTTGTGATATTTCGTACGCAGAAAATCCAACGGAGGGTTGCTCCGGGTCTGTCTATTTTTATGAACTATTGTAAGTCTGTGTATTTATTTTATTCATATTAAATGTATATTAATTTATCGGTATTGAGTGTTCCACCGAAGGGGTCGGCGAACCCAGAGAATTCAACGGAGGGTTTCTCCGGGTCTATTTATATAAATTGGGAATTCATAAACTGCAGGAAGATTGGTTTGGAAACCATTTTATATTTTTTTAACTGAAAATTTAGAGACGTTTAGCGACATTGTTTTACGTCACAAAATACGTCGCTGAATAAGTCGCAGATTACGTCGCTGAATGTCGATAAATCGCTGACATGGCAGTATTTGACAGGTCAATAAAATGTCGCTAAATGTGTTACAAAATATCGCTAGAAAGAAAAAAGTTAGCGACGTTTACTGACATAAAATAAGTCGCTAAATTAGCGATGTTGAGTCGCTAAACGTCGCTAATAAAAAAAATATTAGCTTAAGTGCGACTTCATTAAAACGTCGCTAGTACATCGCTAGAAAATGTCGCAAGTACATCGCTAGAAAATGTCGCTATAGCGACATTTTGCGATGTTTTACGACATTTTTCCTGTCGGTGACTAGCTTAAGTGCGACTTCATTAAAACGTCGTTAATTACGTCACAAATTTTTTTAGTAACATTTTAGGCCATTTAGCAACGTTTTCAGGAGTCACTACTTTGAATTATTTTGGTAGTGTTTGAAGAAATCCAGTATTTGATCATCATCTTCAACTTGATCTACTGATGTCATATTGATAGATAATGAAAGCTTAAATACTTTTGTGATGCTTGCGTCGGTGTCCCTGGTAGAAGACTCTGCAGAATGAGAGCTCATTTCAGCCTCCGCTTCTCAACACTCAGGAGTCGTTGACGGTGTTACATATCCTAAACTGTGGCCAATTTGTTGATAGTACATCTCCTACTTGCCTTTGGAAGCAAAGTGAAGCAATGACCGACATCGTAATGTTGTTCGATTTTGGCCAAAATTAATAGGGTTTTCATATATGTAGCTACTTATAAGAAGTGGGGTCCACAAAACATAAATTTTGGAAAAAAGGCACCTCGCGAGTTCGGCCCGAGTTTGGTCCGAGTTGTGCCCGGACTCCAAACGAGGCCTAGTTTCTTGCGTTAGAAAGATATTGAGGTTAGCTTTCTGATTATATAAATTATTTTATGAAATTATTAGTATTAAATTCTGGAAAATTCGTAGAGCACAGCATGTCCGAAAATAGAAGTGTTTCAATATTTTTGTGATTCCGGGAGAACCAGGAATCAGAATCATGAACCGTTTAAAGTTTCGGAAAGCTAATGTCGAGATCATTGACATATGTTTTTCCCAGAATTTAATTCGAAGTATTTATATAATATAAATTCTGTAGAACTTCTAGGTTAGAATTTAACCATCGGTGCACAATACAAAATTTGTATGTGCCATAATTTCCAAACGAATTTGAATTCGGATGAGCCGTAAATTCGAGCATATTTTTGACGCTGAAATCTACAGGAAATCATACATGAAAGTTGAGTTTGTGTCGGTTGACTTTTCGGTCAACAGATCGCCTCGATTTGCGTGCCATGAGTCTCGAGTTGATAAAATTCAGTTTCTTTGGACAAAATTTAGGAATTAACATAAAAATCAGAATAATAAGATTAAAATAGGATTTTAGAGTAATTATTCCAGAATTAAATAAATTAAAATAAATTATCTTTTGACGTGATAAATTTGTAATACATAGGCTATTTGGACTGTGACTTGGACTCTAATTCATACCAGTAGCAGGACCCCAGGCAAGATACCTTGCCAAATTATTTACAGTATTTTGCATGCTTAGTATATTTCTGTATATTTATTGTATTTTTATTTATTCTTGCATGTGTAGTTTTCTTTCAGTCATTACTATGTATTAGATATGTTGACATACACATGGCACTTAGTATCATAGAGGACAATCATTAGGCGTATGGGCTTTTAACCACTCTGGTAACACCGTAGTCACTAGCACGCACTATGGTAGGTCATGTCCGATGGTCGCTACCCCAGAGGTATGTCGATTGATGGAGTCCGAGGGTCGCTACCCCAGAGGTATGTCGGCTGATGATGTCCACTGACGAGCGTGAGGTTGTGAGGATTAGATCGAGTAGCCTACCCTTGCCCATACGTCGAAAAGTTGTCCTCATTTGAATTCATATAGATGGTCTTATACAGATTACTTATTTATTTTCAAATAATATACATGTTTACTGTATTCAAATTGGTTCGTATTTTCTGTATCTTGTTACGTCCCTCTGAGGATCTGGTCCTCTGCCAGGTGTATCTGTTCTTGAGTAATTGCAGGAGCGCAGATTTGGATGATTACTTGTGTTGCGAGGATGTATTCTCTTCGAGGCCATGGTCGTTAGCTGGTATTCCTATATTGTATTTGTTGTGTTGTACTTTTCCATTCGAGTTGGTAGTAGATTTGTTTCCATCCAACTATCATCCTTAGATATTTATGTTGAGATCTAGTTATATAGATGCTGGTTATTATTTATATCTGATTTTCGCGGATGAGATTTAGATTATACCCTGTGACTTGTGATACATTTTATACCACTTGTGGATTGATATTCATATTATAGCGTACGTGTGGATTTTGGTTTCCATATATTGGAGTTGCCATATCCATGCGGCTGGCATGCTTACGTGATCCTAGTCCTATGTACTTTTGGGACTGGGCGTGACATGTTTTTGTGGTGGCCCATACAGGTCGAGAGCATATTGTCTCGGTTACGTTACTGTACCGAGCAAGCCTGCACCTAGGACTAGAGTATAGGATCTCATCCATAATTGACTATGATCCATCTTCCTCCTATCTGTTCTATTTGAACAATTGTATCCTGCTTGATTCATGTGCTTCCCTAATAGTTCCTTGAGTATAGCCTTCTGCTGAGAATATAGGAACCCCTGTTATTAGGATGATAATTAGTGTAGCATACCTATTAAGATTACAACGAGGATATAGACACACCACTAAGTTTAGAATATCTAGTGAACCTAGAATTCCTTATCTATAGATTGGTTTATCATTATCCCTTGATGTATTATGAAGACTTAAGAGTAGTATAGATACTACTAGAGTTAGTTAGAAGCTTACCATAATGTTTGACCCTAGTATGGAGGAACCAATAGAAAACCAAAAGTGAATATTAGGACTGAACCTAACCCTCATAGTTAGATAGTATTGGAAAACTATAAACTTATATCATTGTCTTGTTATTAGTAGACAGCACCCTAGGAAGCCTAGAGGAATGCAATCAATACTTCTCCCTTGATCATACCTCGAACATTCAACTAGTATACCACTCCCCCTTGGAAAACCATGATACTACCTAGAGCCCCTCTATTTCACATATTGTTCCTCTGTGACTTTAACGTTCGCTATGCGACGACCAAAATTACGTTCTTCTTTTCTTTATCTTTTAACTCGTGCCACCTGACACTTCTGATAGTAGGCCAAGTAATTTATTTCTTTGTTAAGGACACATAGTTTGCTAGGATTATAGTTGTAATCTTGAATTTTGAAATTGTGTGCTTAGTAGTTAGAACTTGATAGTTAAGTTATTCTTGTAGATTGAGACCTGGTGCTTATCCCTTAGTTTTAAATTGCATAACTTGTACCACACCTCAATACGAGTTATATTCCCTTTCCCTTGAGGCCAGTAACTGTTCCATTCTTACTATTGACACTTGCATTATGATTAAGAGTTAAGACGACCATGACCTATATAATATAAGAGGATACCCTAACAAGTACCAAGACCCCTTCTCGAAGACCTTAATAGGAGCTTCTACGGTACCCTTAAGACTGTCACCGTATTAGTTTATTATTTTAAGTTGGGTAGTATACCTCACAACCTTGTATCACATAGTCTTTTGACCTATTATTGAAGTGTGATTGAACAACATTAATTGTATACTAGCATAAGATGACAGTGGTTATTCAGACAATAGAAGTTAGAGGTCCTTGCCCACATTTGGTCGACTAGCGACATAGACAAGGAGTTTTTTTATTATTGTTGCTTAGTTGTTTTGTTTTGTGAACTTGAATTAATTTGTACCTCCTTTCATCATCATCTAGCGTACTTATATTTGCTGCACTACCTTGACTTATGCTGCTATTATAGCCTAGTTTTGCAAGCTTACTCTTTTATCGAGCTTGATCATGAGATATGTATTATTGGGGACACCTACTAATATATTTCAGAATCAGTGTATTAAGATCTAGCTAACCTTAGTGCGCTTGATTCGTCCTTCGTAATACTACTTTACGTGGATTGAGATATGTAGTGATTGGTAGACGAATATACTTGCCCTAGTCATATCTGAGAGTATCGTATCGGCTACATAACTGTACTAATACGAGCATGTGAATAGGAATTACCAAAATAGGATTTCAATCCACAACTACTTTAACAATTTTCATTTGAATTCTTTAAACGCCTTGATCCCGATACTTCTATTCTATTACCTCGCCCTTGAACTCTTTATTATTGATCTCCGTCTTCCCTTATTTCGGAAAGACAAAACCTCGTGCTTGGTATAAGTTTGATACACAGAGAGTACTAGATATACCCCATAGGCCGATCACATACTTGAGGATTATTCTTTCGTAATTAAGGACATATCACATATGATATAATCGGCGTTGAAGTTTTGAGGATTGAATGACATGAGTAAATAAATTAAAGAATATTTTTCTTAAAGTATATAGCCTTCTGTGATAGATAGGTAAATTCTAAGTTGGGTAGCAGTGCATTGGCAACTCGAGAGGAATTTCTTTTAGATTGTGATAGAATAAGATTAGATTGGGAGAGGTTCAAGCCATTTTAATTTTGAGAATTTTAGAAGAATGACTAAGATGATGAGGATTAATAAATTTTAAAAATCTTGATATCGAGGACCCAATATTTATACCTTAAGTACATAATTTAAATTTTTGAGTATTGAAGGTAAAATCATCAATTTGAATTTGAAGGATAAATATATAATTTCAGACTTGAACATTGGTGGACTGCATTTAAATTATTTTTCAATTTGATGATTTAAATTAAGAATTAAAATTTGATGGTTGGACTAGCTATTTGAAATATAGAGGATGTGAATAGAATTTAAAAAGTTGAAGAATACAAAAAAAATTATAAGTAAAAATAGGAATAATATTGGACTCGAATTACTTCTAGAGGAGATTATGATAGTTGGAGATCGTAAGGTAAAATTTGATATGGATTATTTAAATCTTGAAGATATTATATGGATTCAATTTAAATTTGGATATGGATGATTTGGAAAAGTGAGAAGAGATTATAATAGGTTGAATTTTGATTTGAACAGTGATTATCTTAATTTTGAAGTGATCGCGATAGATTTGAATAGATTTTGTTATTCAAATTTTTGGAAGAGATTGCGATTGACGTACCTTATGTACGAATGTGAAAGATTTAACAAATTATGTCTTATTTTAATTTTGAGGACGAAATTGTTTTAAGTTGGGTAGATTGTAAACTCCCTCACCCAAAATAGGTATTTTGTGTATATTTTATATTATTATATTTATTATAGATGTTGAATTTATTTAGAGTATTCTCTTATTTAATTAGAAAATAAATTTTTTAGTATATTTACTTATATAAATATTTATTTAGAATTATTTTAGGCTATTTTAGATTATTGAGATTTTTCCATAATTTTTAGTTAATTAAAAACTAGTAACACTAATTTTATAGGACTTTGAAGAATTTATTTTATGTTCAAACTTAATTAAAAATATTCCAAAATTTTATTTTAGGTTCTAAATAGTCAAATATATTTTCTAGAATTTTCTGGGAATTTTCTGAATACTTTTAGTATTTATTGGGAGTTATTTAGTCTAATAACTAATTTTTAGGACTTGTAGAATTTATTGTGCAAGCCCAAGAATATAGAATGGACCCACGTTATTTTCTAGGGTTTATAATATTATTATATATTTTCTGGAATTATTTCAGAATTTTTGGAATAATGTTAATATTTATTTTTAGTTAAATGGATAAACTAATGTTTAGAGCTTCTCCTAATTATAATAGTAAACTTATGAATATAAAATTGTCCCAAATATTTTTCTAGGGTTTATAGGTTCAAAATAAATTTTATGTAATTTTTCCAGATTTTTATGATTATTTTTAATATTTATTTGGAGTTATTTAGATTTAAAATGACTTAAATAATATTTTGATAAAGGCAAATCAAAAACAAATAAAATAACAAAAACCATCCAATCAGATTCTGACACGTGTCAGCCTATAAATATCCATTCAGCCGCAGGTACATCCCTATATATATATATTATTATAACCATAATTATCCCATTATTTTAGAGAGAGAGATTTTGGAGAATTACCATCTAGGGTTCCTTCATCTTCCACAAGGCATTGCGCATAGCTCCGGACTCCAAACGAGGCCTAGTTTCTTGCGTTAGAAAGATATTGAGGTTAGCTTTCTGATTATATAATTTATTTTATAAAATTATTAGTATTAAATTCTAGAAAATTTGTAGAGCACAGCATGTCCGAAAATAGAAGTGTTTCAATATTTTTGTGATTCCGGGAGAACCAGGAATCAGAATCATGAACCGTTTAAAGTTTCGGAAAGCTAATGTCGAGATCATTGACATATGTTTTTCCCAGAATTTAATTCGAAGTATTTATATACTGTAAATTCTGTAGAACTTCTAGGTTAGAATTTAACCATCGGTGCACAATACAAAATTTGTATGTGCCATAATTTCCAAACGAATTTGAATTCGGACGAGCCATAAATTCCAGCATATTTTTAACGCTGAAATCTACAGGAAATCATACATGAAAGTTGAGTTTGTGTCGGTTGACTTTTCGGTCAACAGATTGCCTCGATTTGCGTGCCATGAGTCTCGAGTTGATAAAATTCAGTTTCTTTGGACAAAATTTAGGAATTAACATAAAAATCAGAATAATAAGATTAAAATAGGATTTTAGAGTAATTATTCCAGAATTAAATAAATTAAAATAAATTATCTTTTGACGTAATAAATTTGTAATACATAGGCTATTTGGACTGTGACTTGGACTCTGATTCATACCAGCAGCAGGACCCCAGGCAAGATATCTTGCCAAATTGTTTACAGTATTTTGTATGCTTAGTATATTTCTGTATATTTATTATATTTCTGTTTATTCTTGCATGTGTAGTTTTCTTTCAGTCATTACTATGTATTAGATATGTTGACACACACATGGCATTTAGTATCATAGAGGACAATCATTAGGCGTATGGGCTTTTAACCACTCTGGTAACACCGTAGTCACTAGCACGCACTATGGTGGGTCGTGTCCGATGGTCGCTACCCCAGAGGTATGTCGATTGATGGAGTCCGAGGGTCGCTACCCCAGAGGTATGTCGGCTGATGATGTCCACTGACGAGCGTGAGGTTGTGAGGATTAGATCGAGTAGCCTACCCTTGCCCATACGTCAAAAAGTTGTCCTCATTTGCATTCATATAGATGGTCTTGTACAGCGTACTTATTTATTTTCAAATAATATGCATGTTTACTGTATTCAAATTGGCTCGTATTTTCTGTATCTTGTTACGTCCCTCTGAGGACCTGGTCCTCTGCCAGGTGTATCTGTTCTTGAGTAATTACAGGAGCGCAGATTTGGATGATTACTTGTGTTGCGAGGATGTCTTCTCTTCGAGGCCATGGTCGTTAGCTGGTATTCCTATATTATATTTTTTGTGTTGTACTTTTCCATTCGAGTTGGTAGTGGATTTGTTTCCATCCAACTATCATCCTTAGATATTTATGTTGAGATCTAGTTATATAGATGCTGGTTATTATTTATATTTGATTTTTACGGATGAGATTTAGATTATACCCTGTGACTTGTGATACATTTTATACCACTTATGGATTGATATTCATATTACAGCGTACGTGTGGATTTTGGTTTCCATATATTGGAGTTGCCATATCCATGCGGCTGGCATGCTTACGTGTTCCTAGTCCTATGTACTTTTGGGAGTGGGGCGTGACAAGGAGACTCTCAGTAAGGAAGAGTTGTACGGGAAGCTTTCAAAGTGTGAGTTCTTCCTTGATAAGGTTGAATTCCTTGGACATATAGTGATGGGTGATGGAATTTCAGTTAACCCAAAGAAGATCGAAGTAGTGGAGTCATGGGCTACCCCCAGTTCAGTAGCTGAGATCAGGAGCTTTCTCGGACTAACAGGATACTACAGAAGATTTGTACAAGACTTCTCCAATATTGCAGAGCTAATGACTAGGCTGACCAAGAAAGATGTAGATTTCGTCTGGGTAGAGGAATGTAAAGCCTCATTTGATGAGCTGAAGAAGAGATTGACGACAGTGCCATTTTTGACGTTGCCATCAGGGACAGGTGGATTCACTATATACATTGATGCTTCAGGAAAAGATTTGGGATACATTCTTTAGCAGCACGAGAAGGTAATTGCCTATGCTTCAAGACAATTACGCCCTCATGAGAAGAACTACCCCACTCACGATTTAGAGTTAGCAGCAGTTATCTTTGCCCTAAAACTGTGGAAATACTATATGTACATAGAGCGTATGGAGATCTTCACGGACCACAAGAGCTTGAAGTATGTGTTTATGCAGAAGGAGCCGAATATGAGGCAGAGATGGTGGTTAGAGTTGATAAAATACTTTGACATCTCATTATAGTACCATCCAGGAAAGGCCAACGTAGTCGCCGATGCCTTGAGCAGGTATCCGATGGCTATGTACTTGACTACATATAGACACTTATTGGATTATCTAGAGAGCTTAGGAATTAAAGTACTAGTTCCAGGTGTTGAGATTCAGATATGGGGATTGTAGATACAATCAGAGCTGATTGATAGAATTAAAGCTGCATAGTATGATGATGAGACTCTGAGGAGTATCAGGGCACAAGTTCGGATAGGATTGTCAGATGACTTCACTATTGCGGATGATGGATCTTTAAGGCATGGCACGAGGATTTCTGTGCCGAATGGAGAGTTACGCAAAGAGGTTTTGCAGGAGGCACATCGCTCTCAGTACTCGATGCATCTTGGAGCCAACAAGATGTATCGAGATTTGGGGGAGCACGTATGGTGGTATGGTATGAAGCGCAAGATAGCACGCTTTGTATCCAGATATTTAGTGTGCCAGCAGGTAAAAGCAGATCGATAGAGGACAGGAGGATTGCTTAAACCTTTACCAATTCTAGAATAGAAGTGGGAGAACGTGACTATGGACTTTGTTTCAGGGCTTCCACGTTCTCCAGGAGGAAAGGACGCGATTTGGGTCATCGTAGATAGGTTGACCAAATCAGCCAACTTCTTACCTTTTAAAGTGGGTACATCGACAGAGAAGTTAGCAGAGATGTACGTGTGATAGATTGTTAGATTACATGGAGTTCCTGTGAGTATCGTCTCAGATCGGGATAGTCGTTTCACTTTCCATTTCTGGAGGAGTCTGTAGGCTAGCTTGGGCACTCAGCTCAAGTTCAGTACCGCGTATCACCCCCAGACAGATGGAAAGTCTGAAAGGACTATTCAGACTCTTGAAGTATGTTACACACTTGCGTTTTGGATCTCGGAGGTTCTTGGGAGGATCATCTGCACCTAGTAGAGTTTGCTTACAATAACAGTTACCAAGCCCGCATTAAGATGTCACCATTCGAGGCTTTATATGGACGAAGATGTCGTACACTATTATCTTAGGATAATATTGGAGAGAGAGCTTTGTTAGGACCAAAAATGGTCGTGGATGCAGCAGAAAAGGTAAAACTTATCAGAGACAGACTGCGAGTGGCGCAGGACAGATAGCAACGTTGGGCCGATAGCCACCGTAGACCCCTAGAGTTTCAGGTATAGGTTTTGTTTTATTGGTTTATGATTGTTTTGTTTTAGATTGCATATGAAGATTATTTGTTCTAGGTTGGCAATTTGGTGTTCCTACGGATTTCTCTGACACGGGACACGATTCATTTTGGTAGAGACGGAAAGCTTAGTCCACGATACATCATACCCTTTAGTATTCTTGCAAGGGTCGGTGCAGTGGCCTATAGACTGGACTTGACGCCTGTTCTAGATGGAGTGTATGACGTGTTCCATGTGTCACAGCTGAGACGGTACGTGGCAGATCCTAGTCACGTACTAGATCACTCAGAGATCGAGGTTGGACCGACACTCAGTTATCCTGAACAACCTGTTGATATCTTGGATCGTAGAGAGAAGGTATTGCGAAACCAGACTATTTTCTTGGTTCGTGTTGCATGGAGACATCACTCCCCAGGCGGGTCAACCTGGGAGAGAGGATGAAATACGCGAGCAGTATCCGCATCTCTTCGAAACTTGAGGTATAATTCTTTGTTGATTGATTGTTCTTGTGCTAGTTTATTTTTAATTTTGAGGACAAAATTCTTTTAAGGAGGGTAGACTTGTTACTCCCATATTTCAAGATTAGGGGTATTTTCATCTTTTCATAATTAATGTGTAAATGATTGCTTGATAATTAATTATATTTAAATTATTGTGAATTTATGTGATTGTTGTACTTTACCGTTGCTTTAATAATTAGAGCACTACACTAGCCATTATCTTCCAACAAATTTTACACCCTTGTCCTAGACATGCCAGACTTTTATTTTGATCTTTGTGTGACTCATAACTATGCCTTGATGTACTTCATTTTAGTCGCACAATATTCGTCGCGAACGACTATATTTAATTCTAAATAAATCAAACTTTGTATCCTTGTGTGTTCCAATCAAAATTGGAGACATAATCTCGACCCATTTTGAGCAACCTAAATTAGGATAATATTTTATTCTAAGTCTTCTTCATTCATGACACTTGTGTCCCACTTATTTTTAGCCCCTTGTACTTCTAATTAATTTTAGAACACATATTTTATTTATTTTAATTAAATTAAACCATAAATCTAACTGTGTGCAATATTCCAATTATTGGGCACTTTTGTGCAAAAGTTTATTAAGGTGTCCACCCCGTTAGACACGACACGTGAATAAACCCATTTCTCCTTCATGTATATTTTTTTATAATTTTTGGAAGTGTGCAATGCAACATCAACCTCCTTGAACCATGGCCTTCAAACCTTTGAACCAATAAAATCCTAACAATTTTATTTGAACCCATTTGAATTCTAGCCCTTGGAAATATCCATGGCAAGCCCTTTTCCCAAGGGTTTTGACCAAGCCTAATTCTAGGTCAACCAAAATTCTACTACCTATATATAGTATTAGTTTACCTTACCTTCTTTTCCTTTTTTAACCTAACTTATATACTAAACCATAGCCGACTTCCTATTTCCCATCTACTATTCCCATCTCCCTGCCGACCAATCCCCGACCGACTTCATCCCCTCTATGACGCCGGAAACCGACCAATCCCCGACCGACTTCATCCCCTCGTCACGACCTCGTCGACAGGATCATGAATCCCCTAGCCGACTCGTCCATCCCCGCCTGCACAACGCTGCACTAGAAGTCGTACGACCCGCTGAACCTCGCCAAGCCGACCGCTGCAGTCGTCGTCGAACTCGCCTCCACTATGCCGGAGCCACCCTCAACCCCGCCGGAATGAACCCTTCACCCGCCTTTATCTCCCCTCGACATGCCGGAACGCTGAAACGAACAACCCGCCACTTCCACCAGAGTCTCTGCCTCCATACGACGACCCCGACCCGTTATACAGCACCTGAACGCCAGAGCACAACCCACCTGAACTCACCTCGATGAACTGAATTGCTGCCCGGAGCCGACCTCATGACTGCACGAGGCCTGAGACTCGCAGAAGACGCTGCCAACCCGCCGGATTCTACGATAAAGCAGCAGCAGGAGCAGCCGAGCACCCCTTCGTGATGACCTCGACACGGACGTCTCGTCCCATGTACCCAGGTTTGAGTCCCCTCTTGCGTACATATACGCATATTTTATCATTGTATTGCATTACGTATTTAGCCGTGTTGTGTATTTAGTATATGATGGTATATGGATATATATATATTTAGTATGTATGTATAGGTATATGTATTGGTATATGGTTAATATTAATAATTGTATTTATATACATATAGTATATTTCTCAATTAGTATATATACATATGTTTATGTATTGTATATGTATCCCTAGTACATGTTTAATATATATATACATAGTATAAACTCTATTAAGTGTATATACATATATCCATTATATATGTAATTAATGAGTATTAATGTATATGTTAGTTAATAATCTGAATAATATGTCTATGTACTAGATGACCCGAGTGTAACCACGGATACACCGTAGTTACATTGACCTGTGACCATGTAACATGTTAGCAGACTGCCATATGAACACCGACGTACTGGCAAGACCCGTATCATTGACTGTCTGTTATGCACAGCAACTACATATGTGACACCCCTAGCATAGTCTCTGAGATCATTGTATTTTGATCGTGTGTGATAGTGTAATATCTGATGTAATATTGTATTATATCATATGTCTATAGGACTGTTGAATCACTCAGACGATACTTTAGAAATAGGACATTGGTATTGCCAGCTAAGGACCACAGGCAAGTACATTCTCTTACAGTTTTTATTATATTGATTATTTCTATGATTCTAGTTGTATAGCGTACATGATTCTGACACTGTTGTTCACACGAGTTAGCATCATCGAGACCAGTCATGAGGAGTCGTGATTTAAAATCCATCGTTCTAGCCGGGGAAAGGGGAAATATTAGTAGCTTATGTGATCATACCCAACTCTACTTGCATCATAGCTCACCCATACCTTACGTCGGTGCAGCCTGACCATTACATGTGTTATAGCCTGTTATGTATGATTTGCCTGACAATTGCTTGTATCATAGCTATCTGGATGGTTTGCCTGATCTTACATGAATCATAGCTAATCATATGTAACAAGCCTGACCAGTCCCAAGCCGATCACATGATATGCTGATGTTTTACACACTTAGCTAGATGTTCTTGACATATATACCAAGTATATTGATCTAGCATCTCTATATGTTCTAATTATTGTTCTAGTACTCACTTATATTCTAGTTCATTGTTCTAGCATGCACCTGTATATCTATTCATTGCTAGATATACATTGATGATGATATATTCTAGTATTTCTTTATTCCCGTACTTCATTTTTCCAGTATTTCTTATTTCCAGTATTCATATCTATCTTGTATTTTTTACACTGTATTATAGTTTTTGTCAATATACATGGGACTGCTGTTAGTGCTTGTACTTCTCTCCAATCCTGACTAGATATTTTTTTCAGAGGATCTTGTGGACTTATGTCCCACACACTATGGACCGGGTATAGATGCAGACTACGCACCATATATTTTAGAGGAGACTATTCCTTTAGAGGAGACATTACCTTCAATTATCTAGACAGTATTTATCTTATGCAATGAGACTTATTTGAGGTTTATTTTAGTTTATATTTAGACTTATTTTAAGTTTAACTTCAGACTTGTGGAGACTTTATGTCACGACCTGCACCCGGTGTAGGGGTACAAGTCGGAAACAACGCCCAGCCTACACCGCAAAATTAGTGGTAGAATGCTGTCTGGATAATCTATCTAATAATATAATGAACCACCAATAATGATAATATACTCAATCACATATCTAAGATGGAAATGAGCACTAATCAGATAAATAACAGAATAGGCACAATACGACTCATGAGTCTAAAATAATACATCAATGAGTCTGAAAGAAATGACAAAGTAAACTGGAGACAAATCCAGTATAAAGAATACTAAGAAGCTACTACTCCAGGTCAACTGTATCAGTGGGGATAAGTCCCTCCTGAGTCAGGGTCTCAGACTCTAAACCCACAACATCCTAGGGTCCATAATAGGTAGGGTACCACTCCTAAGTGTCATCTGGAAAAAATATATCCAGTCAGGAAAGGAGCAGAGTATATCTCTAACAGCAGTTCTAATCAATGATCAAAACTATATAGCAGTAAATAGATGTGAATATACAAGATGCACAATAGATACAAGAGATACATACAATAAGAAAATACTGGAATAAATACAATAATGAACAATATGCCAATGAACAAGAATACTAATGACTAAGTGCGTGAGTACTAGCTTAACATGTGATCGGCTTGGGGCAAGATATAATATATATGGCCTGGCTAATCATACGTGCGATGTATGATTAACACTATTCAGTAATCAGTACTTGATACAATAGGGGTATTGATCACATATCTGCACTAATACTCTCCACCCTCGAGTGGTATAGATCCAACCACGGTATGCTATGGCACGAGATTCCCCCAGAAGATAGCGATTCTTTTCGAGAATCAGTGTCTGTAGATGTACAAGATAACCAATAAAATAATACTTGTACCATATACACCATATACCAAGAAATAACATCTCATGGCGGGATCCGGATATACCAATCCGTGTAACCATAGTGTCAAGATAAAATGGATATCTATACTAGATACAATGAACATAGAGGATATCATAAATAAAAAACTATCAGATAATGTACTCGCCTGAAGTCCAATGAATAGTCTCACAAATGTCTGACACGGTACCTCGAAGACCTAGATAAGGAATACAACATCAATACAATTTTTTGAAAAGAGAATAAGTTAAACTAGTCAACTTCTAGGCCAAAAAAATATTCTAAGTCAAAAGTCAACTATGGTCAACTCTTAGTCAACTATGGTCAACTATCTATTTCTAGGTTGCACAAGTCTAACACAAATATCGTGTCAAGATACTTAAGTCTAAGCCATAGAAATCTCATCTTAAAAGTTAGGATACCGTATCTCCGGATACGTAATTCCCAAGGTAAAACATCACAAAATAATTATCAAACAATTATTCATAATAATATAGAATCAAAATTACAACTTAAATAGGTACTGTGGTTTCGAACCAACTTGGTATCTCAACAATAATCACAAACTTGATACCCAACCCAAAATCTTGGGTATCCCCAAGTACCTTGGTTCCTTAAGGTAATTCCCAATACCTTGGTATACTACTACCCGTATATATATATATATAATACATATACTAATTATTATACATATAAAGAATTTAGCAAGTAATAATATATTACATCAAAATATATATATATATATATATATATATATATATATATATATTTATAAGTATATAATCACATAAATATATAATCTGCCTGATGTCTCTAAAAACTGTGCTGAAAACTGATATTTTGATATGCTGCTCATTAGTAACAGTTTTGCCTGTCGCTGTTGCTGCTGATTCCCTTCACTGCTGCTACTGCTTTGGTGACGGTTTGCAACCGTCACCGATGCAACTGTCGTTGCTGCTGATCATTTTCCGCCGCTACTGTTGCTATTAATGACAGCGGCTGTTGTCATTAATACCGCCGCCCCTTGCTACAGCGGCTGCTGCTCAATTATTACGGTGGCTGCTGTCATAACTCATTGTCGCTAAAAGCTCGCTAATATATATAACATATATATATATATATATATATATATATATATATATATATTGTCACGACCCGCACCCGGTTTAGGGGCACGAGAGCGTGGGTACGTCCAGCCTACGCCGCAGCATCGGCGGTAGAACGCTGTCTAGGTCTAGTGCTATCTAAACAATCTCACGCTAGTATCCAACTCCATAAGGAGACTCGGATTATGCTAAAAATATTAACAACATACTCAATCACAACTGCAGCACGATAGGAATTTGAAGGAATAAAAGAATATAACACAAGCCCAACATAATCATACCTGCAATCAGTAACATCCAATTCCCCAAGTGTGCTGGAAACCAGTCTACTAAGGTCACGGTCTGGAAAAATATTTTCCAGTCAGGAAGGAGCAAAGTACATCTCTAAATAGCAGTTCTATATAAATGACATAAGCTATGTAGCAGTTCTAGATGGAAACATACCAGATGCATGTATAGGTACGAGAAGTGTACAATGAGAGAAATACTGGAAATACTGTAAGTAAATGCAGGAAAGAAACATTATGTCCATGAGCAAGAGTTCTATGACTAAGTGTGTGAATACTAGCTTCAACATGTGATCGGCTTGGGAACTTGATCAGGCTGGTTACATGTGATTAGCTATGGTTCATATAAAGTCAGGCTAACCGATAGTTAGCTATGGTGCATGTAGAGATCAGGCTAATCACACGTAACAGCTATGGAGCATATAAATGGTCAGGCCGCACCCGAACGTGAGATGTGGGGTGAGCTATGGTGCATATAAAGTTGGGTATGATCACATATTTACACTAAAGTACTCCCCCAAACCCCCGACTGGTATAGTAGATCCAATCATGGTACGCTATGGCACAGGATTCCCTAAGAAGGTAGCAAATCTCCCCGGGAATCAGTGTCTGTACATGCACAAGATAACAAGGAAAACAAGTCTTGTACAAGCTACACCATGAATAAGGAATAACATCTCATGACGAGATCCGTGTATACCAATCCGTGTAACAAATGTGTCAAGAACAGGAATATTTACACTAGATACAGTGAACATAGGAGATATCATAAATTAGAAACTAATCAGAGAATGTACTCGCCTTGGGTCCTTAGCTGGTGAATACCGAGGTCCTGTTCCAGAGTGTCCCCTGGGTAAACCAACAGTCCTATAAACATATCACAAGCAAAACCACATTTGCATCAGGTGCTACACTAACACATTACAAATATATGAACTCAGGGGCTCTATCAAGTATGGCACTAGTCAACTAGGGTCACCTAGTAATTTAACTATTAATCATATTATCAATAAATAATTTAATACATATATATATAGGTACACATATTTACTCTAAAATACGGTTATATATACATATATACCAATATACATTTATTTATATTAAATACTAAAACATACATTAACACTTAGTATACCAATAAAACGTATATAATATAATATATATAAGTGTCTATTAGTAATTTACAAAAATACGTATTGTGTATATACACTAATAGATGTATATACATATATACTTTTTATACCAAAATACATATTTGTATATATATATCAATCAAAAATCCTTATACATAATACATAATTAAATTATAAACAATAAAACTGATATGCATATATATATATTACCAACTTATTATAGGAAATTACTAAACTAATTAATAACAAGTTACATAAATTTCCAAACTAATTACAAATTAACTAAACTAATTTAACTAAACAATTTAAATGTTATTAAACTAATTATATAATTTACTAGACTAATACATATTAATATAACCAAATTACATATTAATATAAACTAATTATATTAATATAACCAATTTACATAACTAATTACATTAATTAAACTAATTATATAATTAACTAATTTTATATACTAAACTAATGTTGTAATTTAATAAACTAATTGTTTAATAATTTAACTACTGATTAATTAATAATTACTGATTGATGAATTAATTAACTGATAAAAACTAACTGATTAAGATTAATTAACTGATTAATCAACTAATTAACTAATCTAATTTTACTAACTAATCTAATATATACTAAACTGATTTTTATAATTTAATTAAAAAGAAAAATAATTAACCAATATAAATAACTAATTGATTAATTAATTACTAATTATATAATTAACCATTAATTATATAATTAATTAATTTACTTAAACTAATTATATTAACTATTAATTACCTATTAATCTTACATCACAGAACTGAAAAAAGAAAAGGGAAAGGGGAGAAGAGGCTCACGATGGGCTCCTCCGGTCGTCGGCGCGGGCTCGCCGAGGCGGTGGCGGTCTGCATCGACGGTGGTCGGCGTGGAACTCGAGGAGGGCTCGACGCGGCTGCGACAGGGCGGCGACGGCGGCTTCGGTCCAGCGGCGCTTGACGGATCTGGGCGTCCACCGGCGGCGGATCTCCTCGGTTCCAGGCGGCTGCGGTTGCGTCTGGTCGAACTCGGTGGCGGATCTGGCTCGACTCGAGAGCGGCGGCGGGCCAGATCGAGGAGGAGGGTCGGCGGTCCTTCTCGGCGAATCTGGGCGGCGTCCGGCGGCTTCAGCGGCCACGGTTAGGTTTAGGGTTAGGTTTAGGGTCTGATCTGAGCGTCGGGGTCGTGTCCGGGGCTGGACACGACGGGGTGCTGTACTGTGGACGTGTCCGGGTCTGCCGGACACGGGGATGCTGTTGTACAGTGGAGGAGGTGGATGTGTCCGGTGTGTCGGACACGGAAAAATCTGTTTGTAATATTGTAACCGGACACAGGAAATGAAATGGATACGGTGGGACACCCGGGGTCGGACCCGAGGCCATCACGGCTGACACGGATGCTGGACACACGGACACGAGCACACAAAATGGTGGTGGCTTTGGCCTTGGGAATTTGTGGAGGCTAGCCAATGAATTGAAGATTAGGGTTTCTAGGGAAATGTGAGAATGAGAACCTAAATAGGGAGAGATGGTGTGGGATAAAGGGTTGCGGGTTGGCCCAATAATGAATGGCCCAGAATTACTTAAACGGGTTTTACATGTGGGAAAAATGAGGGTGCAAAAGGGGAGACAGTAAACTGGTAAATTTAAATAGAAAAGAAATTTAAGAAAATGTTTTTAAGAGGCTTTCAAAGGCTGACTGATTAAATTAGCTACGAATTAACTTCATTTTGCAAAACCCTAAAAAATATGTAATTTGTTTATTTACTATTCCAAAATGGATATGAAATTTTATTATGAAAACAACTAGTCCTATAATAATTTCATCAATAAAAAATTTTATTATTTCAAGCCAATAAACATTTGAAACTAGAAAATATATATTATTATTTATTTATTTATTTTGTAATACATCGACATTTAGGAAAATAATGATTTTTATAAAAGATTTTAAATCACCTTCTAAAATCAAACATCGTTCAAAATAAAATAAAAAATTTTAAGGAGAATTATTTTATAAACTTGATATTTTAAAATAAATAAAAATCTAATTATTTTGAAAATTGGAAATCGGAGGTTACAAGTCTATCCACCTTAGAAAAATTTCGTCCTCGAAATTTTAGGGATGACTAGGATAGAAAAATTTTTGTTGTTCATAATGATGAATATATCATTGAAAAAATATTTCTATAAGGAGAATATTTACCAAACAGCAGAAAACATGAAGAAAAAGAAAATATGGTTTAAGATAGGAGTAACTCGAAGGAATCATGGCTCGGCCTTGAATCCTTTAGAAAGTTTAGATTTTGGGAAGTAGACACGACCACAAAAACAGATAATTGGAATAATGCACGTTACCTTTTCAAGTAGCTAAACCAAGGAAGACCCAGTATAAAGAATGATATAGACATGAAAGTTATAGTTAATCCGAAAGATACGATCGACAATTTGATTTAAGAAACTTAAATACATCCTTCAGAATGTAATCAAGAGACATCTAATCGCCTTTTTTAATTTCTAGAGATAAAATAGTCTTTACTACCATCTGGAAAATAATCCTTCCTTTTTATCCTCGTTCATTTTACTTTTCTCAATCTTGTGATTCATCATTAATTAATATCTATAAAAGTTCAAATTCCACAACTTTATTAGATTAGATCTTAGAATTTCTGAATCGAAATCCTTATCATCAAATTCGAGTTTGTTTATCTTAACATCAACTATACCTCGATTATTTTCTTCGATTTCCAATGTTACTGTCATGGTCAAGATTTTAATTTAAATCACAACCTCAATATACCATGATCTTACCTTACGACCTTCAATTATATGATCCCATAATCAATTATATTATAATCTTCTTTACCATGAGCTTCATTTCATTCCATATTTCTTTATCCGTATGTATAATATTTCCGAAATTTTGAACTAATATATTTTTTTTCATCCTCTGAATTTATTATCCCAATGTAAAATTTTTACTACTCAAATCCTCATTATTTTAATTGAATTACAGTCGTATCATAATCTCCTCAAATTTTGAGTAAATAACTAAATACAAAATTTACTATCCAATCCTTTTAATTGAAATCCAATCAATGCATATTTATAAAACTTAAAAATCTGCATCCCAAAATTTAACTTTAAACACTCATCAATCATCTAACTCAAATTCAATTGATGCTTATTCCAATCTAACTCCTCATCCCAAGAATTTAATTTGACACTATTCCATTTACGATTTTTTTTTTTTTCCTCAAATACTCAACGATGCGATGCTTCCAGTATCTTCAATAAAATTTCTATCTTGCAATCAAATAGATAAAATGATAATCTCTAAGATTTCTCAAATTTTTAATAATCAATTTCAATCATATCAAGACCTCCTTAAAATTAATAAATCCTCAAATTTTTGGCTCTGTGAATTTCTTAATTCTCCCTTTAAGTAAATGTTTGTCCTCGAATTTTAATCATACCTCGATTTTCATAAAATCAATGATCCATCAATTCCGTTATAACAACCCCTAAATTCTTTATTTAATTTAATGCTCATCCACAAATTTAATCCTCTTGTCTCTTTTCGTCAGTCATAACCTCGTCATAGATCTTTGCTATGGTCAAAACCCAATGATCATGGTTTAAGAAAACTCTACCTACAGCCATGCAATTTAAGAAAATATAGGTCATGTGTCTTTTGTCATGGTATTTCAGTCTCTGTTAGGGGGTACTACTAGTTATATTCTAACAAAAAATCATGCATGTGAACCACAGTACTAGGAAAATCAATCAATCAATCGAAAGGCGAAAGAAAAGGAACATTAGGAAGGAAGAAGGATCATGTTAACATATTACTTGTAGTGTCTACTATCTCTAACAAACACTTAACTCTAGCACACTAACAAATTCCTATTCATGTACACTGGTACCCATATCAACAAATCATATATTAATATTCATATCTCTCATCTACCACAAATTAATCCTCAAAGTAATCGTCAAGGTCTAACTTCCCGATCAACTTAAAATAAAATGCATATACCTCCTCAATATTAGATACTTCCCATCGAAATAAAATTTAATCACTTCTAAAATCTTTGTAGCCTTAGCTATGTTTAGTGAATCAATTTAAATCCTCAATATTTTAACAACATAAAATCTCAACTCCTTAAAAATTCTGAAAATTTAAAATTCATTTCCACCTTTTAATTTATAACTCCTCAATGTACATATCAGTGCTCACGGTCTTTGATACTCAAGGTGCACTCAAAACCTCTATTGTCTAGAACTGTGTACTAATTTGTACTGCCCGAATCACTTGCACTATTACCTCCAATGATCAAAGTTATCATCAACTGTGTTTTCTTTCATGATTTCAATTTATGTCAATTGGTACATCATCTAATTATCAACACACAGAGTGCTTACTGTTATTAACGTCATCCTTGACTAATCCTCGATATAGAATCATTAACACTCTTGGTATTATATCACTAGCTGCATTAATGGATTATCTCATCAAGCTCATTAGACTCATGATCACCTGTATCCTCTATAACACTCATGTTTCTTTACTCTCATGGGTATGTGTATGGTTCCTCATCTCGATGGTTGTATATGTATTTCCTTCAATCCTTTAAAGCCTATCAAACTAATCCGTGATACGCTTCACAACTTCCATTACTAATCCTGATATTTCTCTACTTATGACATCTCGTTAAACCCTTTATACATATACATTTCTTTACCTTTAACATTTCTGATATCAATCATCAAATTGGACATCATGCTCCATAAATCCTTAACACAATTCCCGGATACTTAATCGTTTACATAGATCACTCAATTACATAATCATGATTATCCAGGACGGGTAATTGGCTCTGATACTAACTCTGAGAACTATCACTGATACTCTATACTTTCCTTAACTCTCAGTCTCTAATGACACTACTCCTAGAATCATTGGTACAAGGTACTATGCTAAGGGCTAACTCTAGATTAAAGCCTACTGCTCACATGTCTAACTAAGAAACACTTATAACTCACTAGCAACACAGTCAATACTAATACAAGACACAAACAAAATTACAAGCCACTAATTATCATACTTAACAAGAAATCCTCAAGGAATAGGAGCTCAAAGACTGAATTAAGGACAGAAGGTATCTTTACTGCTAGTAAAGAAAGAAGCGGTGGAACAAAGTCCTGGAATAACAGAAATAGACAAGTCTTGAGATGATATTTTAAGAACCAATTTAGGATACAACCTGATAATCATACACGTCTGTCTGAAATCATGACACTCAGAATCCTCGCCATGCCAGTAAGCATAGATGCGATAAACGATAGGTTTCGTAACTAAGGTATGCACTCTATAATCATGTCGTCTAGAATCTTCGCCACGCCAACCGGTATGGCTGCGAAAGACTCTAAGCTTCATAACTATAGTATCTACATCCAAGTCAGGTCCCTACGTTCTCGTCACCATAGCTAATATGGCTGCGATAAATTCTAGGTTCCATAACCAAAGTAGACGTTTTACCTTCCTCACTGTCCTCATCAATATATGTCATCAGATGATACCATAAATCCTAGTCCGTAAAAATTCATCTCAATTTGAAATCAACTCAACAACGATACCAAGAAATAAATTTTAACAACTGGTCAACAAGAATCAAACTCAACAATGATACCAAGATTCAAATTTTAATAATTGATCAACAATGATCAAATTCAGCAACAACAAGCGAGAGCGGACGGAAACAAGGAAAAAGATTTAAATTGGAAATTATAATAAGATTCTCATGGGGTCATCCCAGGAAATCTTTCAAGAATTTGTGATTGAGTATCCTCTCTCATCCTAGTATCCTATGTCCTATATTCTATAGCAGGCATGCAGTAGTACAACTATGACGTCGCACTACTACGACATCGCACAACTTGCGAAGTCTGACCTGCATGGGCCACCACTAAAACGTGTCACGACCCGCACCCGATTTAGGGGCACGAGAGCGTGGGTACGTCCAGCCTACGTCGCAGCATCGGCGGTAGAACGCTGTCTAGGTCAAGTGCTATCTAAACAATCTCACGCTAGTATCCAACTCCATAAGGAGACTCGGATTATGCTAAAAATATTAACAACATACTCAATCACAACTGCAGCACGATAGGAATTTGAAGGAATAAAAGAATATAACACAAGCCCAACATAATCATACCTGCAATCAGTAACATCCAATTCCCCAAGTGTGCTGGAAACCAGTCTACTAAGGTCACGGTCTGGAAAAATATTTTCCAGTCAGGAAGGAGCAAAGTACATCTCTAAATAGCAGTTCCATATAAATGACATAAGCTATGTAGCAGTTCTAGATGGAAACATACCAGATGCATGTATAGGTACGAGAAGTGTACAATGAGAGAAATACTGGAAATACTGTAAGTAAATGCAGGAAAGAAACATTATGTCCATGAGCAAGAGTTCTATGACTAAGTGTGTGAATACTAGCTTCAACATGTGATCGGCTTGGGAACTTGATCAGGCTGGTTACATGTGATTAGCTATGGTTCATATAAAGTCAGGCTAACCGATAGTTAGCTATGGTGCATGTAGAGATCAGGCTAATCACACGTAACAGCTATGGAGCATATAAATGGTCAGGCCGCACCCGAACGTGAGATGTGGGGTGAGCTATGGTGCATATAAAGTTGGGTATGATCACATATTTACACTAAAGTACTCCCCCAAACCCCCGACTGGTATAGTAGATCCAATCATGGTACGCTATGGCACAGGATTCCCTAAGAAGGTAGCAAATCTCCCCGGGAATCAGTGTCTGTACATGCACAAGATAACAAGGAAAACAAGTCTTGTACAAGCTACACCATGAATAAGGAATAATATCTCATGACGAGATCCGTGTATACCAATCCGTGTAACAAATGTGTCAAGAACAGGGATATTTACACTAGATACAGTGAACATAGGAGATATCATAAATTAGAAACTAATCAGAGAATGTACTCGCCTTGGGTCCTTAGCTGGTGAATACCGAGGTCCTGTTCCAGAGTGTCCCCTGGGTAAACCAACAGTCCTATAAACATATCACAAGCAAAACCACATTTGCATCAGGTGCTACACTAACACATTACAAATATATGAACTCAGGGGCTCTATCAAGTATGGCACTAGTCAACTAGGGTCACCTAGTAATTTAACTATTAATCATATTATCAATAAATAATTTAATACATATATATATAGGTACACATATTTACTCTAAAATACGGTTATATATACATATATACCAATATACATTTATTTATATTAAATACTAAAACATACATTAACACTTAGTATACCAATAAAACGTATATAATATAATATATATAAGTGTCTATTAGTAATTTACAAAAATACGTATTGTGTATATACACTAATAGATGTATATACATATATACTTTTTATACCAAAATACATATTTGTATATATATATCAATCAAAAATCCTTATACATAATACATAATTAAATTATAAACAATAAAACTGATATGCATATATATATATTACCAACTTATTATAGGAAATTACTAAACTAATTAATAACAAGTTACATAAATTTCCAAACTAATTACAAATTAACTAAACTAATTTAACTAAACAATTTAAATGTTATTAAACTAATTATATAATTTACTAGACTAATACATATTAATATAACCAAATTACATATTAATATAAACTAATTATATTAATATAACCAATTTACATAACTAATTACATTAATTAAACTAATTATATAATTAACTAATTTTATATACTAAACTAATGTTGTAATTTAATAAACTAATTGTTTAATAATTTAACTACTGATTAATTAATAATTACTGATTGATGAATTAATTAACTGATAAAAACTAACTGATTAAGATTAATTAACTGATTAATCAGACTAATTAACTAATCTAATTTTACTAACTAATCTAATATATACTAAACTGATTTTTATAATTTAATTAAAAAGAAAAATAATTAACCAATATAAATAACTAATTGATTAATTAATTACTAATTATATAATTAACCATTAATTATATAATTAATTAATTTACTTAAACTAATTATATTAACTATTAATTACCTATTAATCTCACATCACAGAACTGAAAAAAGAAAAGGGAAAGGGGAGAAGAGGCTCACGATGGGCTCCTCCGGTCGTCGGCGCGGGCTCGCCGAGGCGGTGGCGGTCTGCATCGACGGTGGTCGGCGTGGAACTCGAGGAGGGCTCGACGCGGCTGCGACAGGGCGGCGACGGCGGCTTCGGTCCAGCGGCGCTTGACGGATCTGGGCGTCCACCGGCGGCGGATCTTCTCGGTTCCAGGCGGCTGCGGTTGCGTCTGGTCGAACTCGGCGGCGGATCTGGCTCGACTCGAGAGCGGCGGCGGGCCAGATCGAGGAGGAGGGTCGACGGTCCTTCTCGGCGAATCTGGGCGGCGTCCGGCGGCTTCAGCGGCCACGGTTAGGTTTAGGGTTAGGTTTAGGGTCTGATCTGAGCGTCGGGGTCGTGTCCGGGGCTGGACACGACGGGGTGCTGTACTGTGGACGTGTCCGGGTCTGCCGGACACGGGGATGCTGTTGTACAGTGGAGGAGGTGGATGTGTCCGGTGTGTCGGACACGGAAAAATCTGTTTGTAATATTGTAACCGGACACAGGAAATGAAATGGATACGGTGGGACACCCGGGGTCGGACCCGAGGCCATCACGGCTGACACGGATGCTGGACACACGGACACGAGCACACAAAATGGTGGTGGCTTTGGCCTTGGGAATTTGTGGAGGCTAGCCAATGAATTGAAGATTAGGGTTTCTAGGGAAATGTGAGAATGAGAACCTAAATAGGGAGAGATGGTGTGGGATAAAGGGTTGCGGGTTGGCCCAATAATGAATGGCCCAGAATTACTTAAACGGGTTTTACATGTGGGAAAAATGAGGGTGCAAAAGGGGAGACAGTAAACTGGTAAATTTAAATAGAAAAGAAATTTAAGAAAATGTTTTTAAGAGGCTTTCAAAGGCTGACTGATTAAATTAGCTACGAATTAACTTCATTTTGCAAAACCCTAGAAAATATGTAATTTGTTTATTTACTATTCCAAAATGGATATAAAATTTTATTATGAAAACAACTAGTCCTATAATAATTTCATCAATAAAAAATTTTATTATTTCAAGCCAATAAACATTTGAAACTAGAAAATATATATTATTATTTATTTATTTATTTTGTAATACATCGACATTTAGGAAAATAATGATTTTTATAAAAGATTTTAAATCACCTTCTAAAATCAAACATCGTTCAAAATAAAATAAAAATTTTAAGGAGAATTATTTTATAAACTTGATATTTTAAAATAAATAAAAATCTAATTATTTTGGAAATTGGAAATCGGAGGTTACATATATATATATATATATATATATATATATATATATATATATATATATATATATATATATAGATACCCAAAAAACTATAAATACACCCCCTCTATTAACATGTACATAGCAACAAGCACATACATACATAAATATATTATAATTATATATCTATACATATATATAAATAATCATATAACAACTATAAATAATTTAATTACCCAATTAAACATACATATATATATATTATAATAACATATACATATATACCCATAATATATACTATAACATATATATATTAATGCATGTAGAATAAATGCTACATAATATATATATTCTCTTATTACATATATAATACATAGATCTATGATACAAGGAACACTATAATATATACACTATAATACATATATAATATCTATATTTATGTATATATACACAATTTCAATCTTCATGAATTAAGAGCACAAGAATTATATCTACATATAAATACACAACATATGGAGAGTATCACACCATATTCCACTAGATCTAGGATACGCATGTGACACGAGTCCACCACACATCCAATTGTACCACGAAGGACACAAATAAGTCACATATATTATTTATGAACAATACGAAGTTTCAAACGTAGATCTACGTGTCTGTGTCAAAATACGACATGTACAAAGTCCCGTGTCAGAGAAAAAACCCCCAAAACAGTACGTATCACCAAATTGTTGGGATACGACCTACACGTACCCAATTGTCAACACGACACTAGCCCAAACACATAAACACATGTCGTATCCCAACAATTTATATAAAAGAAACCATAATATATATATATATATATATATATATATATATATATATATATATATATATACCCATAAAACTATAAATATACCCCCTCTATTAATATGTACATATCAACAAGCACACACATACATAAATACATTATATTTATACATCTATACATATATATAAATAATCATATAACAACTATATATATTATATTTACCCAATTAAACATACATATATATATATTATAACAATATATACATATATACCCATAATATATACTATAACATATATATATATTAATGTATGTAGAAGAAAGGCTACATAATATATATATTCTCTTAGTACATATATAATACATAGATCTATGATTCAAGGAACACAATAATTTATACACTATAATACATATATAATATCTATATTTATATATATATACACAATTTCAATCTCCATGAATTAAGAGCATAAGAATTAGATCTACATATAAATACACAACATATGGAGAGTATCACATCGTATCCCACTAGATCTAGGATACACATGTGACACGAGTCTACCACACATCCAATTATACCCCGAAGGACACAAATAAGTCACATATATTATTTATGAATAATACGAAGTGTCAAATAATTGGCCGGCCCCTATTTCCCCTCTTTATTAATAGGCCGGCCCCTATTTTCCCTCCCTCAAGTTATCATATAATTTCCAATATACTCCTTGGGGCCTCTCATGAAGAAATAATTAAGGAAGGAAGCTTCGAGTCTAATGATTTAATTAATTTAATCCATCTCCTTAACAATAGACTTTCTAAATGGGCTAAATTCTAACCAATTAATTCATGTTGGTCCATGGGTCTAAACTAACTAGTTAGGTCCACTAACACAAGTCCAAATTAAAATAATTAACATCTAACACAATTAAATAATACAACAAATAATTATTTATCTAGCACAATATTTAATTAAATAGGAAAATTACTAAAATACCCTTTCCTAGAAAATGTGGTAGTGACAAGTCTACCCACCTTAAAAAAATTTAGTCCTCGAAATTCAAAGACGAAAACTACCCCCAAAAATAATAGAACAGAACTAAAGAATCATAACTAATTATGAAAGAACATAACAATGAACACAACATAACTAGGAAATAACATACCTCAGGGCACAAACAAATATGGATAACACTCTCGAATTTCATCCTCTCTCTCCCAGGTAGACACCCCCGGAGAGTGATGCCTCCATGTGACGCGCACCAAAGGAATAGTCTGGTTCCTCAGCACCTTCTCTCTCCGATCTAGAATCTCAACTGGCTGTTCTGGATAACTAAGGGTAGGGCCCACCTCTATCTCCGAGTGATCCAATACATGACTAGGATCTGCCACGTATCGTCTCAACTGCGACACGTGAAACATGTTGTGCACTCCCTCCAATACAGGTGGCAAGTCTAGTCTATAAGCAACTGCACCGATCCTCTCTAGAATAGTGAAAGGTCTGATGAATCGCGGACTAAGCTTTCCGCCGCCACCGAAACGAATCATGCCTCATATCGGAGAAATCCTCAAAAACACCAAATCACCCACCTAGAATAAAATACCACCTTAAGAACTTAATCTATAACAAACAACAAAGAACAAGCACAAACAAAATCTAAACTATACCTCGAACTCCAAAGGTCTCCGATGGCTATCGGCCTAATGTCGCTGTCTGTCCTGCGCTACTCGAAATTTGTCTCTAATTAACTGAACATTCTCTGCTGCATCCACAACCATCTCTGGCCCAAGCAAAACTCTCTCTCTAACATCGTCCCAAGACAAAGGAGTACGACACCTCCGACCGTACAGAGCTTCAAAAGGTGACATCTCTATACTGGCCTGGTAACTGTTGTTGTAAGGAAATTCTACCAAATGGAGATGGTCCTCCCAAGAACCCCCTAAATCTAATACACAAGTGCGCAACATATCCTCGAGAGTCTAAATAGTCCTCTCTGACTGCCCATCTGTCTGGGGATGATATACAGTACTGAACTTGAGCTGAGTGCCCAAACTCTCCTGCAAACTCCTCCAGAAATGATAAGTGAAACGACTATCTCGATCTCTGCCAGCTTCTCCATAGACAAACCCACCTTAAAAGGCAAAAAGTGGGCCGACTTGGTCAACCTATCAATGATGACCCAAATTACGTCTTTTCCTCCTGGAGATCGTGGAAGTCCAGACACAAAATCTATAGTAATGTGTTCCCACTTCCACTCTAGAATGGGTAATGGCTGAAGTAAACCTCCTGGCCTCTGCCTCTCGGCTTTCACCTGCTGGCACACTAAGCATCTGGATACAAACTGTGCCACTTCCCTCTTCATGCCATACCACCATACTCTCTCTCGCATATCCCGATACATCTTGTTAGAACCTGGATGCATGGAATACTGAGAGTGATACACTTCCTGCAATATCTCCTCACGCATCTCCCTACTAGGCATACACAATCTAACTCCATGCCTCAAAGATCCATCCTCTGCAATAGTGAAATCATCCTCCAATCATGCTCTCACCTGAGCTTTGATACTCCTCAAAGATACATCCTCATACTGTACTGCCTTGATCCTGTATATCAAATCTGAATGTATCTATAATCCCCATATCTGCATAGCACCACCAGGAAAATCACCTCAATGCCCAAGCTCTCCAAGTCCTCCAACAAATATCGATCCTGCGTCAAGAACATAGCTACCGGATACCAGCTTAAAGCATCGGCAACTACATTTGCTTTCCCAGAATAATATTACAAAGATATATCAAAATCCTTTATCAGTTCCAACCACCGACGCTACCTCATGTTCAACTCCTTCTGCGTGAAAACGTACTTCAAGCTTTTATGGTCTGTGAAGATCTCCACACCCTCTTCGTATAAATAATGTTTCCACAACTTCAGAGCGAAGATGACTGCTGCCAACTCCAAATCATGAGTAGGATAGTTCTTTTCATGAGGTCGCAATTGCCTGGATTCATAGGCAATCACTTTCCTATTCTGCTGAAGAACATAACCCAAACCTTTCCCCGATGCATCACTATAAATAGTGAAACCTCCGGACCCTAATGGCAACGTCAAAATAGGAGCAGACGTCAATAACTTCTTCAACTCCTCAAAAGTAACCTGGCAATCCTCCGTCAAAACAAACTCTACGTCCTTCCCTGTGAGTCTTGTCATCGGCTCGGCAATCCTCGAAAAATCTTGCACAAACTTCCTATAGTAGCCTGCCAATCCCAAAAAACTCCTGATCTCTGCTACCGATCTCGGGGTCTTCCATGATTCTACTGCTATAATCTTCTTTGGATCCACTGAAATAACATCACCAGTCACAACATGCCCCAAGAATTCTACCGTGTCCAAGAAAAACTCACACTTGGACAACTTTCCATATAGCTTCTTCTTCCTCAGCACATCCAACACAATCCTCAAATGCTCCTCATGCTCCTCCGGTGTCCTCGAGTATATGAGTATGTCATCGATGAACACCACCATGAACTTGTCAAGTACTGGTGGAACACTTTGTTCATCAAGTTCATAAATACCGCCGGTGCATTAGTCAAACCAAACGGCATCACCATAAACTCATACTGACCATACCGAGTCCTAAAAGCAGTCTTCGGTATGTCCTCAGGCTTCACCTTAATCTGATGGTAGCCTGATCTCAAAACTATCTTACAAAACACCTTCATGCCACTCAACTGATCAAACAGATCATCAATTCGTGGAAAAGGATACTTATTCTTGATAGTGAGATTATTCAAAGCCCTGAAATCAATGCACATGCGCACTGATCCATCCTTCTTCGGTACAAACAATACCAGGGCTCCCCATGGTGAAAAACTCGATCTGATAAACCACTTATCCTGCAATTCGTCCACCTACTTCTTCAACTCGACCAGCTCGCTGTTGTTTACTCTATAGACATGCTGCAAAATTGGGTCTGTACCTGGCACCAAGTCTATAGAAAATTTAATACCTCGATTTGGCGGCAATCGTGGCAATTCCTCAGGAAACACATCCAAGAACTCTGCTATCAACGGATATGGCAACTCCTTGTCTTCCACCATAGCTCCATAAATAATACATTCTCCCTGCTCTGCAGCTCCTCTAGCAAACTCGAACTCTAGCTCTCCTGGCAGACCAAACAAAACTCTACCTCCTCTACAATCTATGCTAGCACGGTGCCTACTCAACCAATCCATCTCGAGTATAATGTCATAGTTCGGAAGTGGCATTACAAGTAGATACGCACTCAACTCCCGGCCTCCCAGAGTAACTCTCCGATCCTTGCAAATATCATTAACCAGGATAATGCCTCCACCGGTCATGATCTTGCAAGTCCTAAGCAAAGAATCAGCTACCAAACCATGCTTTAGAGCAAAAGAAACAAATATAATATTATGGGAAGCACCACTATCAAACAAAGCTAAAGCTAGAATGGAATCAAGAAGAATAAAACCTGTGATGACATCTCCGGTGGGTTCATCCTCCTCGACGGTCATAGCAAACGCTCGTCCCTGACGTGCACTTCCCTGCTGCTGATGTTGGTCAAAATGTTGTTGTTGCATCGGAAGTGGTCCCCTCGACTGTGCTGCAGGTGGTCTCGTTTGTGCCCTCGGAGATAAAGCTGCTCCCTGAACTGCACGACGAGGACACTCCCTCGATTGATGCCCTTAAGTACCATAATACAAACAAACTCCCAACCTTCTTCTGCAAACTTCCAAGATATGGCCGGGCTTCTTGCAGTAGTGGCATGGAGCTTGCTGTAACTGCCTCTGCTGATGAGGTGCATGGTGAAAAGATGTCCTAGCTAGAGTCTAGTTCTGTTGTGGCTGCTGGAAAGGTCTGGACTAGAAATGAGGACGTTTGGCAGATACTGCACTGCCGTTGGCCCCCAGAAAAGAATTATGGTCTCTCTTGGGCTTCAAACCCAACTCACGCTCAACTTTGCGTGCCTCCGTAAGTATCTCCGATTATGTCTCATAAAAAGACGAAATGAGAATCTTCACTTCCCAGTTTAGACCCTCACGAAAACAAATAGCTCGAACCTTCGGCTCCCTCACTAGATACTCTGCAAATTGGCTCAACCTGCCGAACTCCGCAGCATACTCCTCCACAGACATGCTCCCCTGAATGAGACTCTCAAACTGCCTCCCCAAGTCTAGCATGTCTGCTTGGACGAAAAACTTCTTCTTGAAGAGGTCCTTGAATACCTCCCAAGACTGTCCTGCGTCCACCAGAATCGACTCATTCCTGAACCAAGTACGAGCAACGTCGAACAGTTGAAGTCCTACCGCCTCAACCTTCAGATCCTCAGAAAGACGGGATACCCTCATAAGATGCTCTATGTCCTCGAGCCAATCATTAACATAGACGATGCCCTCCATCCCTTTGAAAACCCTAGGCTCCTGTTTTTTGAAGTCCTGAATGTTGCCTGGCCAAAGCTGAGCAACCTGAGGAACATCTTGTTGCTGTACCGGAACTCCTCTCTCGACTATGGCACAAGCAAGTTGATGAGCACTATCGATACCCTGCCGTAGAATGTTGGTTTGCCTCTGATGTGCCTCTGACTGAGCCCTCTGTGCCTCAAGCATCACACGAAATAGTGTAAACATCTGTGACGCCTCTGCTGGCACTGGAGGTGGAGGTGGAAGCCCCTCAGATATAGTTGGCACAGTCCTCTGAGTAGGTGGTGGACCTCCGAAAGTAGCTGACACTCCAATCACCGGAGAAATGACAAAGTAAGCTGGCAAAAATTTCAGTACAAAGAATACTAAGAAGCTACTACTCCAGGGTCAACTGTCTCAGTGGGGATAACTCCCTACTGAGTCAGGGTCTCAGACTCTAAACCCACAACATCCTGGGGTCCATAATAGGTAGGGTACCACTCTACAGTGTTATCTGGAAAAAATATATCCAGTCAGGAAAGGAGCAGAGTACATCTCTAATAGCAGTTCTAATCAATGATAAAAACTATGTAGCAGTAAATAGATGTGAATATACAAGATGCACAATAGATACAAGAGATACATACAATAAGGAAATATTGGAATAAATATAATAATGAACAATATGACAATGTACAAGAATACTAATGACCAAGTGTGTGAGTACTAGCTTAACATGTGATCGGCTTGGGGCAAGATACAATATATATGGCCTGGCTAATCATACGTGCGGTGTATGATTAATACTATTCAATAATCAATACTTGATACAATAGGGGTATTATTCACATATCTGTACTAATACTCCCCACCCTCGACTGGTATAATAGATCCAACCACGGTATGCTATGGCACGAGATTCCCCAAGAAGATAGCGACCCTTCCGGGAAATCAGTGTCTGTACATGTACAAGATAACCAATGAAACAATACTTGCACTATATACACCATATACCAAGGAATAATATCTCATGACAAGATCTGGATATACCAATCTGTGTAACCATAGTGTCAAGAGAACATGGATATCTATACTAGATACAAAGAACATAGAGGATATCATAAATGAGAAACTATCAGAGAATGTACTCGCCTGAAGTCTAATGAATAGTCTCACAGATGTCTGACACAGTGCCTCAAAGACCTAGATATAGAATACAACATCAATACAAGGTTTTAAAAAGAGAATAAGTTAAACTAGTCAAATTCTAGGCCAAAAAGTCAATTCTAAGTCAAAAGTCAACTATGGTCAACTCTAAGTCAACTATGGTCAACTATCTATTTCTAGGTTGCACAAGTCTAACACAAATATCGTGTCAAGATACTAAAGTCTAAGCCATAGAAACCTTATCTTAAAAGCTAGGATACCGTATCTCCGGATACGTAATTCCCAAGGTAAAACATTGCAAAATAATTATCAAACAATTATTCATAATAATATAGAATCACAAGTACAACTTAAATAGGTACCGTGGTTTCGAACCAACTTGGTATCTCAACAATAATCACAAACTTGATACCCAACCCAAAACCTTGGGTATCCCCAATTACCTTGGTTCCTCAAGGTAATTCCCAATACCTTGGTATACTACTACCCGTATATATATATATATATATATATATATATATATATATATATATATAATATATATACTAATTATTATACATATAAAGAATTTAGCAAGTAATAATATATTACATCAATATAAATACACACACACACACACACACACATATATATATATATATATATATATATAATCACATAAATATATAATCTACCTACTATCGCTAAAAATTGTGCTGAAAATTGATATTCTGATACGCTGCTCATTAGTGCCAATTTCTGCCTGTCGCTGAAACTGTTGTCGCTGTTGCTGTTGATTCTCTTCACTGCTGCTGCTGCTTTGGTGACAGTTTGCAACCATCACTGATGCAACGTTCGCTGCTGCTGATCATTTCCCGCCGCTGTTGTTGCTATTAATGACAGCTACTGCTGCATTAATACCGCCGCCCCTTGCTACAGCGGCTGCTGCTCAATTATGACAGTGGCTGTTGTCATAACTCACTGTCGCTAAAAGCCTGCTAATATATATATATATATATATATATATATATATATATATATATATATATATATATACCATAAAACTATAAATACACCCCCTATATTAATATGTAGAAAGCAACAAGCACACACATACATAAATATATTATATTTATACATCTATACATATATATAAATAATCATATAACAACTATATATAATATATTTACCCAATTAAACATACATATATATATATATATATATTATAACAACATATACATATATACCCATAATATATACTATAACATATATATATATATATTAATGTATGTATGTAGAAGAAAGGCTACATAAAATATATATTCTCTTAGTACATATATAATACATAGATCTATGATTCAAGGAACACTATAATATATACACTATAATACATATATAATATCTATATTTATGTATATATACACAATTTCAATCTTCATGAATTAAGAGCACAAGAATTAGATCTATATATAAATACACAACATATGGAGAGTATCACACTGTATCCCACTAGATTTAGGATACACATGTGACACGAGTCCACCACACATCCAATTGTACCCCGAAGGACACAAACAAGTCACATATATTATTTATGAACAATACAAAATGTCAAACATAGATCTACATGTCCGTGTCAAAATACGACATGTACAAAGTCCTGTGTCAGAGAGAAAACACCCAAAATAGCATGTATCACCAAATTATTGGAATACGACCTATACGTACCCAATTGTGGATACGATACTACCCCTAAACACATAAACACATGTCAAATTGATCTATATGATCAATTGACACACACAACAAATGTCAATCTCGAAATTTCCCCAAAATTGATACAAAAAGCACCATAACTTTCACCATAGGCCTCATATGAACACAAAACTAAATCCTATGGGTAGCTTATGCATATGAGTTGATTTTCTAAGGTTAAATCTCAGATTTAGAACTTAATTTAAGAGAAAAAAAACTAAATTGTACCTATTGGGAGATGGATTCCCAATAAAATCTCCAATTGAGATGAAATTGCCTCCAACTTGTAGATCCTTGCTCCTCTTTGTCGATCCTTGCTTCCTCCTTCTAGATCCTTGCTTCTCAAGTCTCTAATGGTGATTTAGGAAGGAATTGAAATAAAATTTGGTAGAGAAATGAAGTGGGAATGAAGAAATTTGGTACTTGAAAATTCTAGATCTAGTTTTGGAATGAAAAGAGGAGAGAGAATTTTTCCCCTCTTTATTAATAGGACGGCCCCTATTTCCCCTCCCTCAAGTTATCATGTAATGTCCAATATACCCCTTGGGGCCTCTCATGAAGAAATAATTAAGGAAGAAAGCTTCTAGTCTAATGATTTAATTAATTTAATCTATCTCCTTAACAATGGGCTTTCTAAATGGGCTAAATTCTAACCAATTAATTCATGTTGGTCCATGGGTCTAAACTAACTAGTTAGGTCCACTAACACAATTCCAAATTAAAATAATTAACATCTAACAAAATTAAATAATATAATAAATAATTTTTTATCAAGCACAATATTTAATTAAAAAGGAAAATTACTAAAATATCCTTTCCTAGAAAATGCGGTAGTGACACTTTATGTTGGACAACTAGACTATGGTTTATCCTTATTTTGAGACATGGTGTTGACTATGTCATTCTTCTTATCTTTTATCGTGCCTTTATACTCTTATAATTGTTGTGATTGAGTTTACATTATGAGATATTGTGAGCGGTATATTGTCCTCCTTATGGAGTTGATATCATTGGAAGGATGTGAGTTGTGTTTAGTATTTATTATGACCAAGACAGCGTTCTACCGCCGATGCTGCGGCGTAGGCTGGACGTACCCACGATTCTTGCCCATATTCCGGGTGCGGGTCGTGACAGTTCATCCTTGCTATAACCGACTACATCACCAAATGGGCAAAAGTTGTACCGCTCGTTAAGGTAAAAGTATCAAACGTTATTAGTTTCATCAAGCATCACGTTATCTACCGCATTGTCTTGCCTCAAAGGATCATCCATGACAACGGTCAGTAATTTGTAAGCCAAGCTTTCTATCAATTTTGCGATAAAAATTGAATTTAGAACATAGCTTCGACACCTTACAACCCTGTAGTGAATGGATTAGCCGAAGCATTGAACAAGACAATCATCAAATTGCTCAAGAAGTTTGTTTCCTCTTACAAGCGTGATTGGAACGAGAAGCTTGGTGAGTGTCTCTAGGCCTACCGCACAACGGTCCGGACTCCAACTGGTAGCACGCTATTCTCATTGGTTTACAGGAGCGAAGCAGTCCTCCCCCTAAAAATCTAGATTCCCTGTCTCTAGGTAGCCCTCGCCAACCAATTAACAGTCGAGGACAACCATCGCCGGCGGTTATAAGAGTTGGTGGAGACACTGGACGAGTTATGTCTCCTGGCTCAACAGCGTATTGAGCAATATTAAACATGTATTTTCGGAGCCTTCAATAAAAGGTGAAGGAAAGAGAATTCCAAGTCGGTGACGTCTTCCTAATGGTTAGAAGACCGATGGTCATGATGCACAAAATGGCAAAAAAGTTCCAAGCCAAGTGGGAAGTCCCTTTCATAGTGGAATCAGTGTATTCCAACAGCACGTACCGATTCACGAAGACTAACGTAGATTTGCTAATGATGCTGATCAACGACAAGTTCCTCATAAAGTATTATGTCTAAGCTAGGCTTGTACTCCTTTATTCCCAGCGGGATAATTTGAGTGTTTCCATTCCTATTTTATCCCCAACAAGTATAAATGTACAGCATAACATTTATCCCCCACAATGAGTCATAAATCCATTATCTGTATTCGGGAGTCCGAAATACACAATAGATAATTGATCTCCAAATTTCTCCCGCGGAGCAGCCCTCAGGCCCAATGAAACGCTCTCGTTGAGACTACCTAAGGTTGATTCTCCCAAGCAAACAAGCGTGTCCTCGAAGCCTAGTTGCTTGAGGGATATCTTATTTGCGATCCCCAGTCAGGATCAAAGATGCTCTATTATTGGAGGTTTCTTCCCTAATTAAGATGAAATCACCATGAACAGTTATTCACGTCCATATTACCTCTGAACTACCATCGGTTCATTCTCCCTAGTAGAGTGAATATATTTTTGGAAGAAAATAGTTACGTCTATATCACCTCTATCTTATTTTCTCCAACCCCACAGAATTATATATTATCATCAGATATTTCTAGCAAAATTCTATGTTTTCCATGTAGAGTTTTCCATGTCTACATTACCTCTGAGAAAATATTTTTTCCTATCGACTTTCTATCTACACGTCCATAATACCTCTAATGGTGTCTATAATTTCATCTTATCATCTGTACTTAGCTCTAAGTATGCCAGGGATGATAAGTCCACAAAAATTATCCTAACCTATCACGTCCACAATACCTCTGATAGGGTTTCATTTCAAACTTATTATCTGAACTTAATTTTTAAGTGCGCCATAGATAATGAGTCCAGTAAAAATTCTCCCAATGGAATGTCCCCAATAGCTACTGTATTATACTATGTCTCCATTACCCCTAGTATAATATTCAAGTAAACAATAAATTATGACAAAGAGTAGTCTTAATCTCTTCAGTACAAGAAAAAGAGAACACATCACACGGCAAGTACATGAGAAGTTCTGAAAATGAAAATAGTTTTCATTTATATCCAAGATCAAGAGTACATATGCTGGAAATCTATTATATTCAGATTTTTATTGATATTCAATATCATGAGTACATTTGATGGAAATTTATTACATTACGCACTATCTCTATCAAAGCGTCCTTTAGTGTTGTTTCTGCTATCGATGCGAGTGAACTTGGTAACAGAACTCAATGCATTCTAGGTCATCCCCCCATCAGACTCCTCGGTACAAATCTTAGCATATGGAAAAGAATATATACTAATAGATAACAAAGGAGGGAGGATCAGGTATTCTTCTGCTATGTGGGAGGGCTGAAGACAGAGTTTTGATTGACAATCAATCCACATCCTATAATCAGCACTACAGTGGCACAATCGGAGACATACCACATAATAGGGGGAAAAACAGCTAGCATACCACATAAACAGCAAGACTTTCACTCATGATGATGGACGTTCATCCTTATCTCTTGATCAGTTCTTGACGAACGGCCACATAAAGTTGGCATTCTCTTTAAATGATAGGATTTATGAATCCTTTCATGCTCCATCGAGACTGAAGCGATTCATAATAATCCCTGCATATCGAACACACATAGTTAGAATACTGGCAATATGTGCAAAGGCAAAAATACGCAGAGGCAAGTCATACATGCTCATAAAAGGCCATGTACACGAATAAATTCTTGCATCTATGTGCATGTTGACTATTAGCGTATGACGCAGTGCCTAAGGAAGACAGTGGCATCCATTCAAGTAAGGGTTACACATAGCTTTCTTGTGCATGTTCATGATAAGCATCCTAAGATAGTTGTAAGATCATGACCGGGGGAGAAATTATCCTGGTTAATAATATTTGCAAGGATCGGAGAGTTACTTTGGGAGGCCGGGAGTTGTGTGCTTGTCTACTTGTAATGCCACTTCCGAGCTACGACATTGTACTCGGGATGGATTGGTTGAGTAGGCACCGTGCTAGCATAGATTATAGAGGAGGTAGAGTTTTGTTTGGTCCGCCAGGAGAGCCAGTGTTCGAGTTTGCTAGAGGAGCTGCGGAGTAGGGGGAAGGCATTATTTGTAGAGCTATGGTGGAAGACAAGGAGTTGCCACATCCGTTGATAGCAGAGTTCTTGGATGTGTTTCCTGAAGAATTACCAGGATTGTCGCCAGATCGAGATATTGAATTTTCTATAGACTTGGTGCCAGGTGCAGAACCAATTTTGCAGCATGTCTATAGAGTAAATAACAGCGAACTGGTTGAGTTGAAGAAGCAGGTAGACGAATTGCAGGATATGGGGTTTATTAGATCGAGTTCTTCACCATGGAGAGCCACGGTATTATTTGTACCAAAGAAGGATGGATCGGTACGCATGTGCATTGATTACAGGGCTTTGAATAATCTCACTATCAAGAATAAGTATCCTTTGCCACGGATTGATGATATGTTTGATCAGTTGAGTGGTGCGAAGGTATTTTCTAAGATAGATTTGAGATCAGGCTACCATCAGGTGAAGGTGAAGCCGGAGGACATACCGAAGACTGCTTTTAGAACTCGGTATGGTCAGTACGAGTTTATGGTGATGTCGTTTGGTTTGACTAATGCACCGGCGGTATTTATGAACTTGATGAACAAGGTATTCCACCAGTACCTTAACAAGTTCGTGATGGTATTCATCGATGACATACTCATATACTCGAGGACACCGGAGGAGCATGAGGAGCATTTGAGGATTGTGTTGGATGTGCTGAGGAAGGAGAAGCTGTATGGAAAGTTGTCCAAGTGTGAGTTTTTCTTGGATAAGGTAGAATTCTTGGGGCATGTTGTGACTGGTGATGGTATTTTCGTGGATCCGAAGAAGATTTCAGCAGTGGAATCTTCGAAGACTCCGAGTTCGGTAGCAGAGATCAGGAGTTTCTTGGGATTGGCATGCTACTACAGGAAGTTTGTGCAAGATTTTTTGAGGATTGCCGAGCCGATGACCAGACTCACAAGGAAGGATGTGGAGTTTGTTTGGACGGAGGATTGCCAGGTTGCTTTTGAGGAGTTGAAGAAGAGGTTGACGTCTGCTACTATTTTGACTTTGCCATCAGGGTCCGGAGGTTTCACTATTTATAGTGATGCATCGGGGAAGGGTTTGGGTTGTGTTCTTCAGCAGCATGGGAAAGTGATTACCTATGCATCCAGGCAATTACGTCCTCATAAAAAGAACTATCCTACCCATGATTTGGAGTTGGCAGCAGTCATCTTCGCTCTGAAGTTATGGAAACATTATTTGTACAGAGAGCGTGTGGAGATCTTCACAGACCACAAAAGCTTGAAGTACGTTTTCACACAAAAGGAGTTGAACATGAGGTAGCGTCGGTGGTTGGAACTGATAAAGGATTTTAATATCTCTTTGTAATATCATCCTGGGAAAGTCAATGTAGTTGCCGATGCTTTGAGTAGGTATCCGGTAGCTATGTTCTTGAAGCATGATCGATATTTGTTGGAGGACTTGGAGAGCTTGGGCATTGAGGTGATTATTCCTGGTTGTGCTATGTAGATGTGGGGATTGCAGATACACTCAGATTTGATGGACAGGATCGAGGCAGCACAGTATGAGGATGTATCTCTGAGGAGTATCAGAGCTCAGGTGAGAGCAAGATTGGAGGATAATTTCACTATTGCAGAGGATGGGTCTTTAAGGCATGGAGTTAGATTGTGTGTGCCTAGTGGGGAGCTGCGTGAGGAGGTGTTACAGGAAGCGCATCGCTCTCAGTATTCCATGCATCCAGGTGCTAACAAGATGTATCGGGATATGCGAGAGAGTGTATGGTGGTATGTCATGAAGAGGGAAGTGGCACAGTTTGTATCGAGATGCTTAGTGTGCCAGTAGGTGAAAGCCGAGAGGCAGAGGCCAGGAGGTTTACTTCAGCAATTACCCATTCCAGAGTGGAAGTAGGAACACATTACTATGGATTTTGTGTTCGAAATTCCATGATCTTCAGGAGGGAAAGACGCAATTTGGGTCATCGTTGATAGGTTGACCAAGTCGGCCTACTTTTTGCCTTTCAAGGTGGGTTTGTCTACGGAGAAGCTGGCAGAGATGTATGTGAGGCAGATCGTTAGGATACATGGAGTTCCCGTCAGCATAGTCTCAAATCGGGATAGTCGTTTCACTTCTCATTTCTGGAGGAGTTTGTAGGAGAGTTTGGGCACTCAGCTCAAGTTCAGTACTGCATATCATCCCCAGACAGATGGGCAGTCAGAGAGGACTATTCAGACTCTCGAGGATATGTTGCACACTTCTGTACTAGATTTCGGAGGTTCTTGGGAGGACCATCTCCATTTGGTAGAGTTTACTTACAACAACAGTTACCTGGCCAGTATAGAAATGTCGCCTTTTGAAGCTCTATACGGTCGGAGGTGTCGTACTCCTTTGTCTTGGGATGATATTGGAGAGAGAGTTCTGCTTGGGCCAGGGATGGTTGTGGATGCAGCAGAGAAGGTTCAGTTGATCAGAGACAGACTTCGAGTGGCGCAGGACAGACAGCGGCATTGGGCCGATAGCCATCGGAGACCTTTGGAGTTTGAGGTATAGTTTAGATTTTTGTTTTGTGTTTGTTCTTGGTTGTTTGTTATAGATTAAGTTCTTAAGGTAGTATTTTGTTCTAGGTGGGTGGTTTGGTATTTCTGAGGATTTCTCCGACACGAGACACGATTCGCTTCGGTGGAGGCGGAAAGCTTAGTCCACGATTCATCGGACCTTTCACTATTCTAGAGAGGGTCGGTGCAGTTGCTTATAGACTAGACTTGCCACCTGCATTGGAGGGAGTACACAACGTGTTTCACGTGTCACAGTTGAGACGATACGCAGCAGATCCTAGTCATGTATTGGATCACTCGGAGATAGAGGTGGGCCCTACTCTTAGCTATCCAGAGCAGCCAGTTGAGATTCTGGATCGGAGAGAGAAGGTGCTGAGGAACCAGACTATTCCTTTGGTGCACGTCGCATGGAGGCATCACTCTCCGGGGGAGTCTACCTGGGAGAGAGAGGATGAAATGCGAGAGCGTTATCCATATTTGTTTGTGCCTTGAGGTATGTTATTTCCTAGTTATGTTCTGTTCATTGTTATGTTCTTTCATGGTTAGTTGTGATTCTTTAGTTCTATTCTGTTATTTTCTGTGGTAGTTTTCGTTTTTGAATTTCCAGGACGAAATTATTTTAGGGAGGGTAGACTTGTGACTACCACATTTTCTAGGAAAGGGTATTTTAGTAATTTTCTATTTTATTAATTATTGTGCTTGATAAATAATTATTTATGGTATTATTTAATTGTTGTTAGATGTTATTTATTTAATTTGGACTTGTGTTAGTGGACCTAACTAGTTTAGTTTGGACCCATGGACCAACATGAATTAATTAGTTAGACTTAGCCCATTTAGAAAGCCCATTGTTAAGGAGATGGATTAAATTAATTAAATTATTAGACTAGAAGCTTCCCTCCTTAATTATTTCTTCATGAGAGGACCCAAGGGGTATAATGGACATTACATAATTACTTAAGGGAGGGGAATAGGGGCCGGCCTATTTAAAAAGAGGGGGAAAATTCTCTCTCCTCTTTTTCATTCCAAATCTAGATATAGAATTTCCCACTACCAAATTTCCTTCATTCCCATTTCATTTCTCTACTAAATTCATTTTAATTCCTTCCCAAATCACCGTTAGAGACTTGAGAAGCAAGGATCTAGAAGGAGGAAGCAAGGATCTACAAAGAGGAGCAAGGATCTACAATTTGGAAGCAATTTCATCTCAATTGGAGGTTTCATTGGGAATCCATCTCCCAATAGGTATAATTCAATTTTTTGCCTTAAAATAGCTTCTAAATATGAGATTTAATCATGGAAAATCAACTCATATGTATGTACTACCCATATGATTTGATTTTGTGTTCATAGGAGGCCTATTGAGTAAGTTATAGTACTTTTTGTGTCAATTTTGGGGGAATTCCGAGATTGACATTTGTTGTGTGTGTTAATTGATCCTATAGATCAATTTGGCATGTGTTTATGTGTTTGGAGCTAGTGTCGTGTCCACAATTGGGTACGTATAGGTCGTATCCCAATAATTTGGTGATACGTGTTATTTTTGGGGATTTTCCTCCAACACGAGAATTTGTACATGTCGTATTTTGACACGGACACATAGATCTATATTTGACACTTTGTTTTGTTCATAAATATTATATGTGACTTACTTGTGTGTAAACTCCCTCACCCAAAATAGGTATTTTGTGTATATTTTATATTATTATATTTATTATAGATGTTGAATTTATTTAGAGTATTCTCTTAGTTAATTAGAAAATAAATTTTTTAGTATATTTACTTATATAAATATTTATTTAGAATTATTTTTAGGCTATTTTAGATTATTGAGATTTTTGCATAATTTTTAGTTAATTAAAAACTAGTAACACTAATTTTTTAGGACTTTGAAGAATTTATTTTATGTTCAAACTTAATTAAAATTATTCTAAAATTTTATTTTAGGTTCTAAATAGTCAAATATATTTTCTAGAATTTTCTGGGAATTTTCTGAATACTTTTAGTATTTATTGGGAGTTATTTAGACTAATAACTAATTTTTAGGACTTGTAGAATTTATTGTATAATTCTAGGAATATAGAATGGACCCACGTTATTTTCTAGGGTTTATAATATTATTATATATTTTCTGGAATTATTTCAGAATTTTTGGAATAATGTTAGTATTTATTTTTAGTTAAATGGATAAAACTAATGTTTAGAGCTTCTCCTAATTATAGTAGTAAACTTATGAATATAAAATTGTCCCAGATATTTTTCTAGGGTTAATAAGTTCAAAATATATTTTGTTAATTTTTTCAGATTTTTATGATTATTTTTAATATTTATTTGGAGTTATTTAGATTTAAAATGACTTAAATAATGTTTTGATAAAGGCAAATCAAAAATAAATAATATAACAAAAACCATCCAATCAGATTCTGACACGTGTCAGTCTATAAATATCCATTCAGCTACAGGTACATATATATATATATATATATATATATATATATATATATATATATATATATATATATATATATTATTATAACCCTAATTATCCTATTATTTTAGAGAGAGATTTTGGAGAATTGCCATCTAGGGTTCCTTCATCTTCCACAAGCCATTGCGCATAGCTCTGGACTCCAAACAAGGCCTAGTTTCTTGCATTAGAAAGATATTGAGGTTAGCTTTCTAATTATATAATTTATTTTACGAAATTATGAGTATTAAATTCTAGAAAATTCGTAGAGCACAGCATGTCCGAAAATAGATGTGTTTCAATGTTTTCGCGATTCCGGGAGAACCAGGAATCAGAATCATGAACTGTTTAAAGTTTTGGTAAGCTAATGTCGAGATCATTGACATATGTTTTTCTCAGAATTTAATTCGAAGTATTTATATACTGTTAATTCTGTAGAACTTCTAGGTTAGAATTTAACCATCGGTGCACAATACAAAATTTGTATGTACCATAATTTCCAAACGAATTTGAATTCGGACGAGCCGTAAATTCTAGAATATTTTTGACGCTGAAATCTACAGGAAATCATGCATGAAAGTTGAGTTTGTGTTGGTTGACTTTTCGGTCAACAGATCGCCTCGATTTGCGTGCCATGAGTCTCGAGTTGATAAAATTCAGTTTCTTTGGACAAAATTTAGGAATTAACATAAAAATTAGAATAATAAGATTAAAATAGAATTTTAAAGTAATTATTCCAGAATTAAATAAATTAAAATAAATTATCTTTTGACGTGATAAATTTATAATACATAGGCTATTTGGACTGTGACTTGGACTCTGATTCATACCAGCAGCAGGACCCCAGGCAAGATACGTTGCCAAATTATTTACAGTATTTTACATGCTTAGTATATTTTTGTATATTTATTGCATTTATGTTTATTTATTGTATATGTAGTTCCTTTTCAGTCGTTACTATATATTAGATATGTTGACACACACTTGACACTTAGTATCATAGAGGACAATCATTAGGCGTATGGGCTTTTAACCACTCTGGTAAACCATAGTCACTAGCACGCACTATGGTGGTCATGTTCGATGGTCGCTACCCCAGAGGTATGTCGATTGATGGAGTCCGAGGGTCGCTACCCCAGAGGTATGTCGGCTGATGATGTCCACTGACGAGCGTGAGGTTGTGAGGATTAGATCGAGTAGCCTACCCTTGCCCATACGTTAAAAAGTTGTCCTCATTTGCATTCATATAGATTGTCCTGTACAGCGTACTTATCTATTTTCAAATATGATGCATGTTTACTGTATTCAAATAGGCTCGTATTTTTTGTATCTTGTTACGTCCCTCTGAGGACCTGGTCCTCTGCCAGGTGTATCTGTTCTTGAGTATTTACAGGAGCACAGATTTGGATGATTACTTGTGTTGCGAGGATGTCTTCTCTTCGAGCCCATGGTCGTTAGCTGGTATTCCTATATTGTATTTATTGTGTTGTACTTTTCCATTCGAGTTGGTAGTGGATTTATTTCCATCTAACTATCATCCTTAGATATTTATGTTGAGATCTAGTTATATAGATGCTAGTTATTATTTATATCTGATTTTCGCGGATGAGATTTAGATTATACCCTGTGACTTGTGATACATTTTATACCACTTGTGGACTTGATATTCATATTACAGCGTACGTGTGGATTTGGTTTCCATATATTAGAGTTGTCATATCCATGCGGCTGGCATGCTTACTGTTTGTGGTATTAAATGAAAGGAATGAAATTGTATTTCAATGACGGGGTTTGTGCGAAATCCGCGTCCTTCTGTTTACAAACAAACTTGTACAATGTAATCCTATACGAGGATGTGGGAGTATAATTTATTTAATCTGGGTATAAATTGCTATAGGTGTCTGATCTGCGGTCGATCACTTTAGCCCTTGGACCACACGATGTTGAAGAAGTGCCGTGGAAGACAGGTAGCAGCTTCGAAGGTTGCAGAAGAGGTTGGACGCACGAGGCCAAGGTCGTCGATCCCTGCTCTTTGCCTGCTCTCCGGGCTCTCTCTCTCTCTCTCTCTCCTTAGACGATAATTCTCTCCTGGATGATAATTCTTTCTCCGGGATGATAATTCTTTTCTCGCCTCCTTTTCCCCATTGATAGGGGTCTCTATTTATAGAGTTTTGGTGACAGTGACCACTCCGTCGGTGTAAAAACCGAGGAGTGGGAAGTACAACACCCTTTTACACAATGGTTAAAGTAACCAATGCCTGCGTATGGATGATCTTTTGAATGAGCGTATGACGCGGGTCCAACTAAGGGAACACAACGCGTACTATTGCTACGAAGATCACGGCATAAGAGCCACGCAGGTAGGTATCCCGTGTGTAGAAACGGTTGGCGTAGAAGCCAAATGACTGTCACCTTGGTACAGAGGCCAGATAGACATAGAAGCCGAATAGGCATAGAAGCTGGATAAGCATAGAAGCCGGAGAGGCGTTGAAGCCGGATAGGCGTAGGAGCCGGATAGGCATAGAAGCCGGAGAGGCGTTGAAGCCGGATAGGCGTAGGAGCCGGAGAGGCGTTGAAGCCAGATAGGCGTTGAGAGCCGAAGGGGCACAGGTCTTGAATGGGCGTAGAAGCCGCTGCGTACCGTGCCCGAGTGCTGACGGGGACGTCTTAGCCGGAATCACGACTTTCGAAGATATAATCAAATCTTCTACAGAGATTTGCCATCATCCTGTGCATTAAATACGAAGACGTATTTCGAAGGTCTGCAGCCCTTCTGTGCATCCGTTGCAGAGACGTGCCTTGACTGAACCTGTCACCGCTCCGTGCAATTAGACGTAGAGACGTGCCTCGAGCCCCGTACGATGTGCAGCTTTTGACGTGGCAGGCGGTTTGTCTACTGCGGAGCATAAACCGGCTTATGCCTGCCTGTGTAAAACAATGCAGTGTATCCCTCTGTACGCAAAAGAGCGGTTTATGCTGAGGGGACGTCAGTAAACAACGGTTCGGTGGTATCTTAACCCAATCCTCTGCATTAAATGCAGGGATCCGCCATCATACTGTGGTGCGCGTCCCGAGGGTTCTGTGCCTGTTTCCAGCCGTCGTCTGGGTCGCCGTGTAGCACTTTTTGTCAGGAGTTAGAGGCCAGGTTCACTGCGTGACTTGACAGGTTCATTTCGGGGAAGACGAAGCGTTCCTCGTACGCTATTTAACGCTGCTTTGAGAGCGGCTGAGTTTTTATGCCCTGGAGGTGATGGGGGGGTCCCGTCTACGCCGAAGCGGTTTTGGACGCGCTGCACCCTTGAGCTCTTACGCCTGATGGCACTGAAGGTCTTTGCTTGCGCTGCTCTGTATCAATACGCCGTGTAGCTTTTGCTAGCGTATTTTTCATGCTTCAACAAGACCCCCTTCAAAGCTTTTAAATTCCTTGGAATTTGAAACGCTTTGAATGAAGCATGAATGGCCCCTCGTGACTCGAAACGTTTCTGAGTGGAGCATTGAAACGGTCGGTGCGGCCTTTATGGCGGATTTATTGGGGACCGCTGTGATCTCTTTTGCCTATAAAAAAGGCGGGGGGGGGGGGAGTTAACCTGTTTCCCCATATTCCCATCACCATGCTAAAATGATCGCCGGAGTTCGTCGGGTCGATCCGAGGAAGAAGGAGATCATGTTCTTCCAGCATGTTGGGAGCCGAAAAAGACGGCGTCTTCGGACAAGTGTCCACTGCAGTGATGGATCATGGAAGGATATCTTAGCCTCCCTTGCTCGGGATAATCAGCAACTTTGTATGGCGTTGCGTCTGGCGAGAGGAACGGTCGTTCTTGACCGTGCTGCCTATAACTGGCGCCTTCTCCTCTTACCTCTGGTGACGAGAGTCAGACAGACTCGTGCTGTCCCGGTTTGAGCGGTGCACGGAGTAGGGGATCTGCAAAATCTATGCAAGCCCCAACTCTGTCGTGTCCGCCAGTGATCATCTTCTTAGAAGAAGAGGAAGACCTTCACCGACGTGAGAACCTGTCAGAACAGCCTCTCGGTGCGATCTTCAAACGACGAGGGGGTATCTCCTTTGTAGACGGAGTTTCCCTCATATATAATCATAAAAAGTAGAGAAAAACCCCTGTAGACAGGATTTCCCTCATATGTAATCATGATTTTAATCTTCAATAAAGTCGTCTTTTCTTCATATGATCACTTGCCATACGTTGCTGTGAAGTCTGAATATGTGCAACTTCGACACGTCTGATACTTTACGCGACCCTGTATAGAGAGTACTAGGTTCTGTCCTGTTCTTTACGTGCAGCGGATAGTGCATAGAGCGCTGCTTTAGCATTTTGAACACTTAGAACTGTCTTGTTGCTAGGACTAAGGAACCGCGTAGAGTTCTGAACTGCTGCTTCTGATGAGCAGAACTTTGTTCAGTCTTCGTCTTCAAGAATGATCTCTCGGAACTCCCTTGAAACAGGGTCGAGGATTCTGGCTGAGCTTTTGTCATTTTGACAGACGAGATGTTCAGACTGGAGTCCGGATGAACCTCCAATTTTGGGACCCAAAAAGAGTAATTTCTTAATGGTTGTACTCTGTCTGTTTCGGGTACTTGGGGTCAAGAATGAGTATCTTCTGTGTGAACTCTTTGCACTTGACCGGGTCGGGGACTGTTTTGGATAAGCGGAAAGTCGCGGAGTACGAAATCTTCAGTCTGTAGCGTCTGGGCGTAAAACACCGTCGAGCGTGGAGTCGTAGACTTGTGGTTCTTGAGCGTGAAGTCGTAGGTTTGTCGCCTCTCGAGCGTAAAAGCTACCGAGCACAAAGGCATCCGGGCGAGAAAAACCATAGACTTATAGCTGCTTGAACGTAAAGCCGTAGAATCGTTGCTGTTGAGTGTAGAAAGCTTCTTTAGCGTAGGACTTGTGGATCTGTAGCTCCTGAAAAGAGAATTTCTTCGAGCGTAAAGTTCTGCAGATCTGTTGCTTCTGAGCGTAAACTGAGCGCCACCGAGCGTGAGATCATCGATTTGGTATCTGCTGAGCGTAAAGCCGTAGGTTTGTCGCCTCTCGAGCGTAAAAGCTACCGAGCACAAAGGCATCCGGGCGAGAAAAACCATAGACTTGTAGCTTGCGAGCGTAAAATCATAGATCTGTTGCTGTCGAGCGTAGAAAGCTCCTTTAGCGTAGAACTGCTGAACTGTCTTGCGCGAAGAATTTTTCGAATTCGCTGACTGTCCGTCTTTCGAGGGTAGTGGGTTGACGTAGCACCCAATCATATCCGACTATTAATGCGAGACTTGGTTAGGGTCTCGAGGAGTCCGTCCGAGGATTCGAGGAGTCGATCCGGACTCTATATATATCCCAAGCTTTGGAGAGAGAAACTTTTCATCCGTCTTCTGCGAACGAGAGCTCTTGATTGTTCGAGCTTTTCTCCTTCATTTCTTCTCTGAGCACTTCGAGCTTTCAGAAATGGCGACGAAACAAACCTCCTTCGCTAAGGGAAAGAGCATAGGTTCTTCTTCTTCTCCCACTGCCCCAGCGAGGGAGTCTTCGGTCGGGCAAGGTGGACTTCGTTCCGAAAGTATCCCGCCGACGGGCAGCGCACCCGGTCTGAGAGGTAGAGCCTTTGGGGTGACAAGAATAACGAAAAATCCTTCGCACACGTCGAACGTGACCGCGCTAGGTCACCTTCTGTACTGATAGCCTCTTCTGAGGAAGATGATGCGCGGAGGCATTTTCATCTTTTACGCCCACATTTCTTGTGTGCTAGCGTAAAGGCGCCATATTTTTGTAGTTCCGAGCGTAAAAGCTCTGGCTACCGAAAAACTGGCGTATGTCATAAAATAAGCATTTTACGTTTGTGGAGGGGACTCCCGGCGTATAGTAACCGAATTCATACAATCCTGGCGTAGAGCACAGTTTGTCGTTTCTTTGGTTTTGTATGTTTGTGCAAGATTTTTGTAATGACATACTTTCTTTGCACCTTTGTAGTTAACCTGGGTGAGTCTCCGCTGACCGAGGTGATGGGTTCCTCCGCCGGGATGCTGCACTCGAACTACCTGGAGGACTTGTCCCACGTGGCATTTCCCCTCTCCGGATCCCAGTATCCTGAGGGAAGGGGATTTTTGTTGGCGGCTCAGGGCGAGCGGGCACTGTTGAGTATGATCAATGGGGAGCCCCTGACGTATGTAGACGGAGAGCGGTACATAAAGCCGGCTTTTTTTTCGGGGACATGATCGATAAGCGGTCCCAGACGAAGCCTAAGAGGGAACCTTGGGTCTTTGCTGTCGAGGGCTTGGTTCTGTACCTGCCGATGATGCCGAGGGATTATCCCATCTCGGCTTTCTTCCATGCCACTCATCCCAGAAAGATGTCGTGGACGTTGACTCCCGATCTTCATGGCAAGCCGGGGAAGATCTTTCATCAGAAAGGAGCTGACCAGGGATCGTTTGTCAGTCGTCCTTCTGGTCCTGTGGCATTATTCCGGGGATTGTACCCGGGTGGCGTCCCGAGCGAAGACAGCTCTGTGATCCAGCCGGTCCAACTGTCGACTTTCTGCAACAGCTTCATGGGACAAGGTGGGGTGTACCCCAAGAAGAATCCTCGGTGTAATGGGTGGGTCACCCCAGCAAACCTCCGATGGACCAGCCTAGTTAACTGGGCCTTGAAGCGCTTTCGACAAGAGCTAGAGGGCATTGGGCTGTATGCCGATGTGAGCGCGACGAGCGTCGGGTTGCCTCCCAACCCTAATTTGTTCTTGGCACTGATGGAGCGATACGTTTCGCTCACTAGGACCTTTGCCACTCCACTGGGGGAGTTGGGATTGGCCCTTCATGAGATGGCGGTTGTCTCGAGGCTGCCGATGGGGGATAGCCCGTATGAAGAGTATGTTCCCACCAACCGGGAGTTGGGAGATTCAGACCCTCGGGTGGCGGATGTGTATCAGGAGCTGATGTGCCAATATCTCGCCTGCACCGCTTTTTACAATGAGCCCTCTGGTTTGGCCCACACTACCAAGTGGATGTCCTACCTTTTCTTCCACCGAGCTAGAGCTGCCAGGTTGGAGAAAGTTTCGGGGGGCAAGAATGAGCCCGTGAACTGTTTGGGCGTGCTTAGTGCCCAGGTCGTGGATGGCCTTATGGAGGAGGCCAAAGCTTCGGACCAGATCCTCGTTGAGAGGGTAGGAAAGTACCCCAAAGGTACTATGGCCCGTAGTTACCTGAGGCATTATCGCAGGTCTCTATCCAAGGAAGCCCAGCTGGCTGGTTTCCTCTCGTTATGGCTGCGTCGGGTAGTAGTGCCTGGTACTGCGTCCGCGGACCGCATTTACCGGAACATCTTGTGGCCGGCAGTGCGCCTGGTGTTCGGGGCAAGACTGGGCTTGCTTCCTGCCATGGTGTGCCGTATACAGGCGGGCTTGAGAGCTCTGACCGATGGGTTGCTTGCTGATGAAGCCCGGCGTAAGAGTTTTCCCAGGGTGGAATTACCATACCTGTATCTGATGGGTTGGTTAATTCTCCACAATCCCCGGGTGATGTCTCCTGGCTCTGGTAGCAGCTCAGGGGGAAATTTTTTGTTGAACTACAAGGATTCTCCCTGGAACGTGGACACCATTCTAGATTGTCGGCTGGCATTGAACCTCAGCCATGGCTGGAAGTTCCTCTGTACTCTCCCTCTCGTAGATCGCCATCAATTAGGGATGAGGCTTGAGGACTCGGGTAGAGAGAAGACCGATCTTTCTCCGGAGGCTTTTAATTGGCTGGTCTGCATTAGACCCTCCCATCTCCTGTACAGGAGTGAAGACCATTGCTTCTTCGAGCCTTATTTGCCTAGTCGGTTCGCCAGGCAATTTGGGTACGGCCAGTTGCATGTGGGCAATGCCGTCACCAGCTTCAGGTCCAGAGGCGGGCTCATTGATGGAGCCAGAGGATGGCGGTATTTCACCACGGGTGGCACAGGAGCAGCCTTCATCGTGCCGGATGTCACCCCCTCTACGGAGCTGCGCATCCTTCATTCTTACTCCCAGTTTTACGTGGCGATCAACACCTTCCACCGCGATTTCGACATACGCGAAAGTCTTAGGGTGCCCTCTCCCATTGCCGGGGGAGGAGTTAAAGTTCCCTCGGTTTCTCCCGATGAGGGTGAGGAGTTTGATACTCCGGATGAACCCCTGGAGTCGATGCCGGGGTGTGAAGTACCTCCGCCTGCGGGGGCTTTGGTAGTTCCTCAGAAGCGAAGGGCGCCTGCTCCTAAGGAGGCTTCTGTTCGTAAGAGGAGGAATGAGACAGTTGCTCGTTCTTTCCGCATTCTTGGTGTTGAAGCTACCGGGAGTGGTCCTACATCTCCCCATGTCGGGGATGAGTCTTTGGCTGAAGGTTCCTCGCCTTTTAGAGAGGGACCCTCTATGGTTTTGGTTGGCGGCGCCGGAGGATCTTCGCTAGGGGTCGCTGCCGTGGCTACTGCTCCGGGTAGTGGAACGAGATCGCCTAGGTGGCCATGGCAGATGAGAGGATCCTTCCCTGGACCCGCAACGGATAAATCTCCTGCTGTGCCTAGCGAGGTTCCAGTTGATGAACCTCGACCGCGTCTTGGTGGAGACTTGGAGGAATTCCGGGCGATGTCAGTTGGTCCACCTCCTTCCCCAGGTATGATAGTTCGCATTGCGTCCTTAAGGCGAGGTTTAGCTGCCTCGGCTGCAGATGCGCCATATATACCATTGGCCCCGGATAAATGTCGTTTTCATGTCTCCTTTTAGAAAGGTTACCGTTTTACTGATGCCGACTTTCGGGTTCTTTTTTCTCAGGGGATGGAGCCCACGGGGAGTGTAGCGTTGAGCCGCCTTTCGGCTCTGCTCCGGCCCCTGGTGGTGATACGGAGGCACCTGATCCTGAGGAGGAAACACCTTCGGGGGCTAGCTCGCCCGGAGTGGTTTCGTCGCCTCGAGAGGAGGATGAGCCTGTCACCGTGACCTCGCCTTCGGTCGCACCAACCGTCGAGGCGGCAGCTGTGGCTACCTCGTCTGCAATCGTCTCTGGTGGGGGACTCGCTGATATCGCGATCTCTCCTGGCGTTCAGTCGGGTTTAGTTGCGCTGATTGAGCAACATACCAGCCTCTTTTACACCGGTTTGGGAGCGATGGTGTCAATGGTGTTGGCGAAGAGTCTGGATTTCGAGCGCCTGAAGAGAACTGCCCAGTTCTCTATCGGGGTTGTCAGGGAGTTTGGCGATTCCGGGGGAGCCGATGCCCTGGAGGCGATGGTTAATGGTTTAGAACAACCCATTAACGAGTATTTGCGGTTGGCTCAGGGCAGTCTTGATGCTGAGGCCCAGACCCGATACGGTCTTATGACTGCGCGTCTTGCCAAACGGATGGAAGACCTGAAGGAACTCCTTCGAACTCGCCAGCTGGAGGCGATTCAGAGGAAAGCCGCCGTGGATGAGATCCTCGCCCTCCAGACAACGTGCCAATCTGATCACGAGGGGAATGTAGCGAGGATTCACAGGTTGAGGGAGAAACTCGCTCAGGCAGAAGAGTGGGCTTCCCAGTCGTTGGCAGGCTTGGATGTGGTGGCCGGTCGACTGAGCACAGCGCGGCAGGATCTGGATCGCGCGGAAGGTGCCTGTGCGGGCGTTCGTCGGACGATAGCCGAACTGTCCCATTCGAGTGACAACGAGGCACTGCTGGAGCGGGCCCGTGCTGATGCTCTGGCCATTAGGGACGAGAGGATGGCCGTGCTAGCGCGGCAGATCCGTGACATGACTGCTCCGCCGAAATGATGTACTCTCTTTTCTTTTGCCCTTTTTGCTTTCCCAGATGTAATTTTGTTCTTTCTTGGGAATAAAAAGAGACTTTTTCCTAACTTTGGACCCATTATTTCAGAATATAAATGACAGGTTAGGGCGAGAGTGGTATCAGAGGTAGTATGGACGTGATAAACTCTCGGTAAACTTCAGCAGGGCACATCTATCCAGAGGTCATACGGACATGATAGAACGTGCTTTGGCCAAGTTTTGTAGGTAAAGTACTATCAGAGGTGAGATAGACGTGATAGGCTTTACTAGAGTTTACAGCTCAGAGGTAATATGGACATAGCTGTTTTGTGGGCCTATTACTTTTTGCGTACCTAGGTGCAAGTAATAGGTTTGAGGACAAGCCCTGCTAAAGGTAATATGGACGTAGCAGATTTTGTGGACTTAACACCACTGGCGTACTTAGATTTAGTACGGGTGTTAAGTTGAAGTGACGATCGATATCAGAGGTGATAATCGATGGTCAGAATCTTGGAAAGCCTGTTCAGAGGTGATATGGACATGACTGATTTGTGGGCCTATTGCTTTTTGCGCACCTAGGTGCAAGTAATAGGTTTGAGGATAAGCCCTGCTAGAGGTAATATGGACGTAGCAAATTTTGTGGACTTAACACCACTGGCGTACTTAGATTTAGTACGGGTGTTAAGTTGAAGTGACTATCGATATCAGAGGTGATAATCGATGGTCAGAATCTTGGAAAGCCTGTTCAGAGGTGATATGGACATGGCAGATTCTCCAAGGAAATACAGTTCAGAGGTGATATGGACATGACTGATTTGTGGGCCTATTGCTTTTTGCGCACCTTGGTGCAAGTAATAGGTTTGAGGACAAGTCCTGCTAGAGATAATATGGACGTAGCAGATTTTGTGGACTTAACACCACTGGCGTACTTAGATTTAGTACGGGTGTTAAGTTGAAGTGACGATCGATATCAGAGGTGATAATCGATGGTCAGAATCTTGGAAAGCCTGTTCAGAGGTGATATGGACATGGCAGATTCTCCAAGGAAATACAGTTCAGAGGTGATATGGACATGACTGATTTGTAGGCCTATTGCTTTTTGCGCACCTAGGTGCAAGTAATAGGTTTGAGGACAAGCCCTGCTAGAGGTAATATGGACGTAGCAGATTTTGTGGACTTAACACCACTGGCGTACTTAGATTTAGTACGGGTGTTAAGTTGAAGTGACGATCGATATCAGAGGTGATAATCGATGGTCAGAATCTTGGAAAGCCTGTTCAGAGGTGATATGGACATGGCAGATTCTCCAAGGAAATACAATTCAGAGGTGATATGGACATGATTGATTTGTGGTCCTATTGCTTTTTGCGCACCTAGGTGCAAGTAATAGGTTTGAGGACAAGCCCTGCTAGAGGTAATATGGACGTAGCAGATTTTGTGGACTTAACACCACTGGCGTACTTAGATTTAGTACGGGTGTTAAGTTGAAGTGACGATCGATATCAGAGGTGATAATCGATGGTCAGAATCTTGGAAAGCCTGTTCAGAGGTGATATGGACATGGCAGATTCTCCAAGGAAATACAGTTCAGAGGTGATATGGACATGACTGATTTGTGGGCCTATACTAGTTTCTTCTTTGAAGTAGTTTCGTCGGATTACGAGAATCTCGCCGTATTCCTCCTGAGTGGAGGAGATTAGGCATAGTACTTCTTCAGGAATTTGCCGTTAATAGGAGCCATTAATAGGTCTCCATTGGGCTGGGCTAGTCTGTAGGCTCCGTTCAAGAATGTTGTCTCGATCACATAAGGGCCTTCCCACTTGGGCTGGAACTTGCCTTTACTCCTGTGAGTAAGAATCATCGGCCTTCTTACGGCTAAAACTAGCTCGCCGACTTTGAACACCCTTTCCTTTACTTTACGATTAAAAGCTCTGGAAATGCGTGCTTGGTAGAGCGCGATGCGCTGTTGAGCTTGGAGGCATTTCTCGTCTAATCCTTCTAGCTCCTGAAGCCTTAACAGGTCATTCTTTTCTTGAGTCAGCTCGTTAGCCACGGCTATCCTGAGCGACGGGATCTGGATTTCAATGGGGAGAACTGCCTCGCTCCCGTATACCAGTGAGAATGGGTTACAGCCTATCGGCGTTCGTACCGTTGTGCGGTATGCCCAGAGACATTCGCCCAGCTTTTCGTTCCAATCTCTTTTGTTTGAAGAGACGAACTTCTTCAAGAGTTTGATAATGGTTTTGTTGAAAGCTTCCGCCAAACCATTAGCAGCTGGATAGTATGCCGTAGAGGCGATATTGTGTATTCAATTTTTATCGCAAAATCGATAAAACGCTTGGCTGATGAACTGGGGCCCGTTGTCATGGATTATCCTTCGGAGGACCCCGAAGCGATAAATGACGTGATGCTTGATGAAGCTGATCATATTAGACGCCTTTACCTCAGCAAGAGGGATTGCCTCTGCCCATTTGGAGAAGTAGTCCGTGATGGCCAGTATGAACTGGTGACCTCGGGAAGAAGATGGGTGAATGGGACCAATGACGTCCATACCCCATGCTTCGAAAGGCCAGGATGCAACTGTAGGATGCAGATGCTCAGATGGTCGGTGTATAAAGTCTGCGTGAATCTGACAGGCTCTGCATTGTCTTGCATACCGTATCGCATCTGTGATCATAGTAGGCCAATAATAGTCCATTCTCCTGATGCGATCCTGTAGCTTAGGACCGGGTTGGTGTGCTCCGCATACGCCGTCATGAGCTTCCCTGATAACCTGCTGTGCTTCGTCGTTAGACAGACATCTCAACAGTAATCCGTCGTAGGTCCGGCGATATAGGCATTGTGCAGATGCATCGTAATAGAAGCGTAATGATCGTCGCTTGATGGACACTGCTCCTTTGGGGTCCTCCGACAAGATTCTGTATGCGACGAAATCTATGAAGGGACTTCTCCAGTCCTTTCCGGGGAGATCTGTGTTCACAGCATGGCTGCGTTCTATGTGAAGATTGTTCTTCGCACAGAATAAGTCTCTGTTAAGAAGGATTACCGAATCCTGCCTTCTTATAGGAGTGGCTAAGTCTGCGGCTAGACTGGCTAGGGCATCGGCTTCCAGATTCTGAGACCGAGGTACATGCTCCAGGAAGAATCCTTTGAAGGTCATGGCTATCTCGACCGTTGCTTGGTGGTACGGGATGAGGTCTGGATTCCGGACTTCATATATCCCTCTGACTTGATTGACGATAAGCAGAGAGTCACCGAAAGCTTCCAGGGATTCGACCCCCAGCTCTTTGGCGGCTTGGAGCCCGATTAACAGAGCGTTGTATTCTGCCACATTGTTGGAGCAGGGCTCGCTAAGAGAATATGCTCGGTAGATGACGAGCTGATCAGGAGTGACCAGGACGACTCCTACTCCTGAGATGATGTTTCCCTTGGGACCAGTTCTGGAGGCCCCATCGAAGAAGAGTTGCCATGCGTCGGTCTCCATTGCGGAGTTACATTCTGCGACTTCGTCGGGAATGTCCTCGTATAACTTGGAGGACTCCGGGATCGGATGGGCAGCTAGAAAGTCAGCCAGTGCTTGGCCTTTAATGGACTTCTGCGGTACGTATACCATGTCATATGGCGTTAATAGCATCGCCCAAGTCGCGAGTCGGGAGTTAAGAACACTCGGTTTGCTCATTAGTACCCGCAGAGGGTTGATCCTGGAGATGATATGAATGGTCTGTCCGGTGACATAGTGTCGTATCTTCTGGACGACGAACATCAGAGCCAAGCATTCCTTCTCCACTGGGTTGTACCGGTGCTCGGCCCCGACCATCATCCTGCTGAGGTAGTAGATAGCTTGTTCATGCCCTATGTCGTTCTTTTGTGCAAGAAGAGCTCCTAGTGAATGATCCATCGCTCGAACGTACAGCAAGAATGGTTTTCCCATGACGGGAGGGGCCAAAACTGGCGGACTGGTGAGGTAGCGTTTGATGTCTCCGAACGCCTGCTGACAAGTTTCGTCCCACACGAAAGATACACCTTTCTTCATGAGGTGAGAAAAAGGCTGACATCTCCCCGAGAGGTTGGATATGAATCGCCGGATATAGGCCAGACGGCCTTGAAATCCCCGGAGTTCCCTCAGATTACGGGGTGGTCGCATTTCTACGATTGCCTGGACTTTGTCAGGGTCCACCTGGATGCCTTTGGTGGTGATGACAAATCCCAGGAACTTGCCACTAGATACACCCAGAAATGATTTCGTAGGGTTCATCTTGAGTTGATGGCGACGCATTAGCTCGAACACCGTCCTTAAGTCTTGGAGGTGATTACCTTTGAGGCGGCTCTTGACGGCTATGTCGTCTACGTAACATTCTACTGTTTTGCGTAAATGCTCTTGGAATATGTTACTCATGGCCCGTTGGTATGTAGCCCCGGCATTCTTCAATCCGAAGGGCATGACCGTATAGCTATATACCCCCAGTGGTGTCCGGAAAGCAGTGTGCTTCTCGTCTTCAGGATGCATCTTGATCTGATCGTATCCCGAGAACCCGTCCAGGAAAGACATGCGTTCGAAACCGCAGGTGTTGTCGATCATGATGTCGGTGATAGGAAGAGGGAATTCATCTTTGGGACAGGCCGTATTTGTGGGCTTAACATTACTAGGGTACTTGGGGCTAAGTACGAATGTTAAGTTTAGACGACGTCCGATGATAACTAATAGCCGAAAGTTTATTCAGAGGTAGTGATAAAATTTTTGCTATATAGTGTTTCTCTCGAGTGGGGATATGCCTGTAGGGTCCACTGGGGAGACTTTCAGGGGTTCATCATTCCGCACCAGAAAGGTGAGCCCTGCTCACGATGGTCGTTTCCTCGTTCATAGGTGCAAGGTGATGACCTTGTCATCTATCAGCTCCTGAATTCTTCTTTTTAACAAACGGCAGGCCTTTGTAGGGTGATGAACATACCGATGGAAGAGACAGTAATCCGGGTTATTGACTTCGTCGGTGCTCTCGAGATATCTGACGTTCGGAACCCGGAGTTTGTTTGCTTTTGTCAACATATTGAAGATTTCAACGATGTCATCTTCTTTGAAGGAAAAAGTCTCTTTCAGTTTTCGCGATCCGGATGCCTGAGCCTTTTGATCTTCAGGGTCAGCTGTCCTTGCTGTACTGTATCTGGACTTCGGGCGGGTTCTTCCTCCTGTTTTGTCGCTCCTGGAGGTCGGTTTGGAAGGACCCGTTTCTGGTTTTACAGGACTATCCTCTGGAAGTTCGGAGCGTGCAGGGGGGTGCAGTATACCCTAACCCGAAACGAGTCTGTCGATAGCAAGGACTACTATGTAGCGGCGTTCGTCTGCCTTTTCTATAATTGAGGCCCTGCTTCGTCTCTAAATCGTAACCCATGTTTTGTATGATCTTCAGAGCTTGAGAGCTATACCTGTGGATTTGTATTTTTCCTTCTTTAGACTCCCGGAAATCTTCTTGTACCATTGGACCGCTCTGTCTTCGGATGAAGACTATTGGACGCCTGTAGTCATGAGTTGGGGGGACAATAAAGTTCCCGTACGGTTCATACATCGTAATGACATTGGGTGGCGATGCGTCCTCCCACAAGATCTCTCTCCGTCCGCCGCCTAGGGGCTCTGGATCCTGTTTATGACTCCCGTTTTTGTGCCTCTGGATCAGACGTGTACGTAGGTCAGGAGGAGTTGACGGTGACCTGTCCCTTTCGTTTCCATCTGCGGACACGCGGGGGTCGGGCACCAAGGTTCTTGCCGCGCCACCTGTGTATAACAGGCTGGCAGTCTGGGTGGCGGACAATCCTCTGGGGGGACGTCCTCCCGCAACCTGGACTTGTTTCACGCCGAAGGGCTTTCCCTGGCGTGATTCGGAGATTCGCTCAGACTAGCGTAAAGCTGGAGAGATCCTCAGTCGGCCGCCGTTTTCTTGCGTAATTTGGAGGGTAGGCATTCTGTTCCTTCGCTGGCGTGGAGGCCGAGAGGTTAAGTAGCCTGCCGCTTGCTTTCCTTCGCGGAGATCACAGCACTCATCTGGTTTACCGTAGAGGTCAGATGATGTCTTGCGCGTGGAACGAGATCTGTTCTTCCGTCTTGGCGCAGAGGCACCATCGGAAGTTCTGTCTGTACCGTGCGGAGTGGGAGACAGATTTCTACAGGTAAAGCGCAGTGAAGGCTTCTGGGTTAGCGCTGAGGCTTCGCCCGAAGTTTTGTCTTTACCGCGCGTAGCGGGAGACTGTTTCCTACGCGTAAAGCGCAGTGGATTCTTCGGGGTTAGCGCCAAGGCTTCGTCCGAAGTTTTGTCTGTACCGCGCGTAGCGGAAGACTGAATTTTACGTGCGGGGCACGGAGGGAGCGTCGCTACAACCTCGTTGGCCGAAGAGATCGAAGAGATCGGAGAGATCGGAGAGTCCGGAGAGATCGGAGAGGTCGGAGAGTCTGGAGAGATCGAAGAGTCCACAGGAATAGTAGAGGATGTCTTGGGCATCCACATATTACGCAGCTTCCTGTTGTCCTGGACGGAGAGAGGGCGAGAGCTACCCTCGGCTCGAAGCATGTCTTCGTAGGCTGACTGGTCAAAATGAACGACCAGCGTCTTCTTCACGGTTCCCACGGATACCGTATCGTGTTGAGCAATTACTTTCTCGTCAGAAGAGAAAGATGTCCCCAGCAGAGTTGCCATCTTGTTTGTGGTATTAAACGAAAGGAATGAAATTATATTTCAATGACGGAGTTTGTGCGAAACCCGCGCCCTTCTGTTTACAAACAAACTTGTACAATGTAATCCTATACGAGGATGTGGGAGTATAATTTATTTAATCTGGGTATAAATTGCTATAGGTGTCTGATCTGCGGTCGATCACTTTAGCCCTTGGACCACACGATGTTGAAGAAGTGCCGTGGAAGACAGGTTGCAGCTTCGAAGGTTGCAGAAGAGGTTGGACGCACGAGGCCAAGGTCGTCGATCCCTGCTCTTTGCCTGCTCTCCGGGCTCTCTCTCTCTCTCTCTCCCTCTCTCTTTCTCTCTCTCTCTCTCCTTGGACGATAATTCTCTCCTGGATGATAATTCTTTCTCCGGGATGATAATTCTTTTCTCGCCTCCTTTTCCCCATTGATAGGGGTCTCTATTTATAGAGTTTTGGTGACAGTGACCACTCCGTCGGTGTAAAAACCGAGGAGTGGGAAGTACAACACCCTTTTACACAACGGTTAAAGTAACCAATGCCTGCGTATGGATGATCTTTTGAATGAGCGTATGACGCGGGTCCAACTAAGGGAACACAACGCGTACTATTGCTACGAAGATCACGGCGTAAGAGCCACGCAGGTAGGTATCCCGTGTGTAGAAACGGTTGGCGTAGAAGCCAAATGACTGTCACCCTGGCACAGAGGCCAGATAGGCATAGAAACCGAATAGGCATAGAAGCCGGATAGGCATAGAAGCCGGAGAGACGTTGAAGCCGGATAGGCGTAGGAGCCGGATAGGCATAGAAGTCGGAGAGGCGTTGAAGCCGGAGAGGCGTAGGAGCCGGAGAGGCGTTGAAGCCGGATAGGCGTTGAGAGCCGAAGGGGCATAGGTCTTGAATGGGCGTAGAAGCCGCTGCGTACCGTGCCCGAGTGCTGACGGGGACGTCTTAGCCGGAATCACGGCTTTCGAAGATGTAATCAAATCTTCTACAGAGATTTGCCATCATCCTGTGCATTAAATAGGAAGACGTATTTCGAAGGTCTGCAGCCCTTCTGTACATCCGTTGCAGAGACGTGCCTTGACTGAACCTGTCACCGCTCTATGCAATTAGATGTAGAGACGTGCCTCGAGCCCCGTACGATGTGCAGCTTTTGACGTGGCTGGCGGTTTGTCTACTGCGGAGCGTAAACCGGCTTATGCCTGCCTGTGTAAAACAATGCAGCGTATCCCTCTGTACGCAAAAGAGCGGTTTATGCTGAGGGGACGTCAGTAAACGACGGTTCGGTGGTATCTTAACCCAATCCTCTGCATTAAATACAGGGATCCGCCATCATACTGTGGTGCGCGTCCCGAGGGGTCTGTGCCTGTTTCCAGCCGTCGTCTGGGTCGTCGTACAGCACTTTTTGTCAGGAGTCAGAGGCCAGGTTCACTGCATGACTTGACAGGTTCATTTCGGGGAAGACGAAGCGTTCCTCGTACGCTATTTAATGCTGCTTTGAGAGCGGCTGAGTTTTTACGCCCTGGAGGCGATGGGGGGGGTCCCGTCTACGCCGAAGCAGTTTTGGACGCGCTGCACCCTTGAGCTCTTACGCCTGATGGCACTGAAGGCCTTTGTTTGCGCTGCTCTGTATCAATACGCCGCGTAGCTTTTGCCAGCATATTTTTCATGCTTCTACACTTACGTGTCCTAGTCCTACGTATTTTTGGGACTGGGACGTGACATATTTTTGTGGTGGCCCATGCAGGTCGAGAGCATATTGTCTCGGTTACGTTACTGTACCGAACAAGACTGCACCTAGGACTAGAGTAAAGGATCTCATCCACAATTGACTATGACTCATCTTTCTTCTAATCTGTTCTATTTGAATAATTGCATCCTGTTTGATTCCTGTACTCCCATAATAGTTCCTTTAGTATAGTCTCTCCTAGAATATATAAGTTCATGTTGTTAGATGATAAGTAGTGTAACCTTCCTATTAGGAGTACAACTAGAGTGCTGACACACCACTAAGTTTAGGATGTCTAGTGAACCCTAGAATTCCTTATCTCTAGAATTGTTTACCATTACCCCCTGATGTGTTATGAGGACTTGAGAGTAGTATAGACACTACTAGAGTTAGTTAGAAGTTTACCATTATGGTTGCCACTAGCATTGAGAAACCAATAGAAAACCAAAATGAATATTAGGACTGAACCTAACCCACGCCGTTAGATGAGTATTGGAGAACCATAAATTTAGATTCTTGTCTTGAGATAAGCAGACAGTACCTTAGAAAGCCAAGAGCAATGCATAGAATATTTTTCTAATCATACCTCAAACACAGAGACTAGCATACCCCTTTCCCTTGGAAAACCACGATGCTATCTAGAGCCCCTCTATTTTTATATATTGTTCCCCTGTGACCATAGCGTTGGCTAATTGTGCGACGACCAAAATTACGTTCTTCTTTTCTTTATCTTTTAACTCGTGCCACCTGACACTTCTGATAGTAGGCCAAGTAATTTATTTCTTTGTTAAGGACACATAGTTTGCTAGGATTATAGTTGTAATCTTGAATTTTGAAATTGTGTGCTTAGTAGTTAGAACTTGATAGTTAAGTTATTCTTGTAGATTGAGACCTGGTGCTTATCCATTAGTTTTAAATTGCGTAACTTGTACCACACCTCAATACGAGTTATATTCCCTTTCCCTTGAGGCCAGTAACTGTCCCATTCTTACTATTGACACTTGCACTATGACTAAGAGTTAAGACGACCATGACCTATGTAATATAAGAGGATACCCTAACAAGTACCAAGACCCCTTCTCGAAGACCCTAACAGGAGCTTCTACGGTACCCTTAAGACTGTCATAATATTAGTTTATTGTTTTAAGTTGGGTAGTATACCTCACAACCTAGTATCACATAGTCTTTTGACCTATTATTGAAGTATGATTGAACAACATTAATTGTATACTAGCATAAGACGACAGTGGTTATTCAGACAATAGAAGTTAGAGGTCCTTGCCCATATTTGGTCGACTAGCGACATAGACAAGGAGGTTGTATGATAACTGTAGGGATTGTAGAGTCTTTTATTATTGTTGCTTAGTTGTTTTGTTTTGTGAACTTGAATTAATTTGTACCTCCTTTCATCATCATCTAGCGTACTTATATTTGCTGCACTACCTTGATTTATGCTGCTATTATAGCCTAGTTTTGCAAGCTTACTCTTTTATCGAGCTTGATCATGAGATATGTATTATTGGAGACGCCTACTAATACATTTCAGAATTAGTGTATTAAGGTCTAGCTAACCTTAGTGCGCTTGATTCGCCCTTCGTAATACTACTTTACGTGGATTAAGATATGTAGTGATTGGTAGACGAATATACTTGCCCCTAGATATGTCAGAGCGGATCGTATCGGTTACATAACTGTACTAATACGAGCATGAGAACAAAGAATTACCAAAATAGGATTTCAATCCACAACTGCTTTGACAATTCTCATTTGAATTCTTTAAACGCCTTGATCCCGATACTTCTATTCTATTACCTCGCCCTTGAACTCTTTATTATTGATCTCCGTCTTCCCTTATTTCGGAAAGACGAAACCTCGTGCTTGGTATAAGTTTGATACACAGAGAGTACTAGATATACCCCATAGGCCGATCACATACTTGAGGATTATTCTTTCGTAATTAAGGACATATCACATATGATATAATCGGCGTTGAAGTTTTGAGGATTGAATGACATGAGTAAATAAATTAAGGAATATTTTTCTTAAAGTATATAGCCTTCTGTGATAGATGGGTAAATTCTAAGTTGGGTAGCAGTGCATTGCCAACTTGAGAGGAATTTCTTTTAGATTGTGATCAAGTAAGATTAAATTGGGAGATTCAAGTTATTTTAATTTTGAGAAATTTTAAAAGAAGGATTAAGATAATGAGGATTTAACAAATTTTAAAATCTTGATATTGCGGACCAAATATTTATACTTTGAGCACATGATTTAAATTTTGAATATTGAAGGATGAATCATCGATTTAAATTTTGAGGATAAATATAGAATTTTAGAATTGAACAATTGGTGAATTAGATTTAAATTTTATAATTTGATGATTTGAATTAAAAGTTTAATTTTGATTGTTGGGTCACCTATTTGAAATATTGAGGATGTAAATTGAGTTTAAATATTTGAAGAGTACAAAATTCTTAATTTGAGAATAGGAATAAGATTTGATTAGAATTATTTATTGTTCAAAGTCTAGAGGAGATTATGATAGTTGAAAATGGTGATATAAATTTTGATGTGGGATGTCATATAGACTTGAGTTAGATTTGGATGTTGATTATTTAAAAAAAATCGAGAAGAGATTACGACAGGTTGAATTTTGATTTAAACAGTGGTTATCTTAATTTTGAAGTGATCGCGATAGATTTGAATAGATTTTGTTATTTAAATTTTTGGAAGAGATTGCGATTGACGTACCTTATGTACGAATGTGAAGGATTTAACAAATTATGCCTTATTTTAATTTCGAGGACGAAATTATTTTAAGTTGGATAGATTGTAAACTCCCTCACCCAAAATAGGTATTTTGTGTATATTTTATATTATTATATTTATTATAGATGTTGAATTTATTTAGAGTATTCTCTTAGTTAATTAGAAAATAAAATTTTTAGTATATTTACTTATATAAATATTTATTTAGAATTATTTTTAGGCTATTTTAGATTATTGAGATTTTTGCATAATTTTTAGTTAATTAAAAACTAGTAACACTAATTTTCTAGGACTTTGAAGAATTTAATTTATATTCAAACTTAATTAAAATTATTCTAAAATTTTATTTTAGGTTCTAAATAGTCAAATATATTTTCTAGAATTTTCTGGGAATTTTCTGAATACTTTTAGTATTTATTGGGAGTTATTTAGACTAATAACTAATTTTTAGGACTTGTAGAATTTATTGTACAAGCCCAGGAATATAGAATGGACCCACGTTATTTTCTAGGGTTTATAATATTATTATATATTTTCTTGAATTATTTCAGAATTTTTGGAATAATGTTAGTATTTATTTTTAGTTAAATGGATAAAACTAATGTTTAGAGCTTCTCCTAATTATAGTAGTAAACTTATGAATATAAAATTGTCCCAGATATTTTTCTAGGGTTAATAGGTTCAAAATATATTTTATTAATTTTTCCAGATTTTTATGATTATTTTTAATATTTATTTGGAGTTATTTAGATTTAAAATGAGTTAAATAATGTTTTGATAAAGGCAAATCAAAAACAAATAATATAACAAAAACCATCCAATCAGATTCTGACACGTGTCAGCCTATAAATATTCATTCAGCTGCAGGTACATCCATATATATATATATATATATATATTATTATAACCCTAATTATCCTATTATTTTAGAGAGAGAGATTTTGGAGAATTGTCATCTAGGGTTCCTTCATCTTCCACAAGCCATTGCGCATAGCTCCGGACTCCAAACGAGGCCTAGTTTCTTGCATTAGAAAGATATTGAGGTTAGCTTTCTGATTATATAATTTATTTTACGAAATTATGAGTATTAAATTCTAGAAAATTCGTAGAGCGCAGTATATCCGAAAATAGACGTGTTTCAATATTTTCGCGATTCCGGGAGAACCAGGAATCAGAATCATGAACCGTTTAAAGTTTTGGTAAGCTAATGTCGAGATCATTGACATATGTTTTTCCCAGAATTTAATTCGAAGTATTTATATACTGTTAATTCTGTAGAACTTCTAGGTTAGAATTTAACCATCGGTACGCAATACAAAATTTGTATGTGCCATAATTTCCAAACAAATTTGAATTCGGACGAGCCGTAAATTCCAGCATATTTTTGACACTGAAATCTACAGGAAATCATGCATGAAAGTTGAGTTTGTGTTGGTTGACTTTTCGGTCAACAGATCGCCTCGATTTGCGTGCCATGAGTCTCGAGTTGATAAAATTCAGTTTCTTTGGACAAAATTTAGGAATTAACATAAAAATTAGAATAATAAGATTAAAATAGAATTTTAGAGTAATTATTCTAGAATTAAATAAATTAAATTAAATTATCTTTTGACGTGATAAATTTGTAATACATAGGCTATTTGGACTGTGACTTGGACTCTGATTCATACCAGCAGCAGGACCCCAGGCAAGATACCTTGCCAAATTATTTACAGTATTTTACATCTTAGTATATTTTTGTATATTTATTGCATTTATGTTTATTTATTGCATGTGTAGTTCCTTTTCAATCATTACTATATATTAGATATGTTGACACACACTTGACACTTAGTATCATAGAGGACAATCATTAGACGTATGGGCTTTTAACCACTCTGGTAAACCATAGTCACTAGCACGCACTATGGTGGTCGTGTCCGATGGTCGCTACCCCAGAGGTATGTCGATTGATGGAGTCCGAGGGTCGCTACCCCAGAGGTATGTCGGCTGATGATGTCCACTGACGATAGTGAGGTTGTGAGGATTAGATCGAGTTGCCTACCCTTACCCATACGTTAAAAAGTTTTCCTCATTTGCATTCATATAGATTGTCCTGTACAGCGTACTTATCTATTTTCAAATATGATGCATGTTTACTGTATTCAAATTGGCTCATATTTTCTGTATCTTGTTACGTCCCTCTGAGGACCTGGTCCTCTGCCAGGTGTATCTGTTCTTGAGTATTTGTAGGAGCACAGATTTGGATGATTACTTGTGTTGCGAGGATGTCTTCTCTTCGAGCCCATGGTTATTAGCTGGTATTCCTATATTGTATTTGTTGTGTTGTACTTTTCCATTCGAGTTGGTAGTGAATTTGTTTCCATCCAACTATCATCCTTAGATATTTATGTTGAGATCTAGTTATATAGATGCTAGTTATTATTTATATCTGATTTTCGCGGATGAGATTTAGATTATACCCTGTGACTTGTGATACATTTTATACCACTTGTGGACTTGATATTCATATTACAGCGTACGTGTGGATTTGGTTTCCATATATTGGAGTTGCCATATCCATGCGGCTGGCATGCTTACGTGTCCTAGTTCTACGTATTTTTGGGACTGGGACGTGACATTGTGTCCTTTGGGGTACAATTGGATGTGTGGTAGACTCGTGTCACATGCATATCCTAGATCTAGTGGGATACGGTGTGATACTCTCCATTTGTTGTGTGTTTATGTGTAGATCTAATTATTGTGCTTCTAATTCTTGAATTATAATTGTGTATATATATATATATATATATATATATATATATATATTATATGTATTATGGTATATTTAATATAGTATTTATTGTATCATAGATCTATGTATTATATCTGTCCTAATAGAATATATATTATGTAGCTTTCTTCTATATGCATTAATATATATGTCATAATATATGTTAGGGATGTAAATATATGAATATGTTTTTATAAAATATATGTTTATGTTTAATTAAGTAATTAGATTATTTATAGTTATTATATAATTATTTATATATATATGTATGGATGTATATTTATTATATATGTTGTATGTGTGTGTTGTTGCTATATTAAATATGTACATAATAATAGGAGAGGGTGTATAGTTAGTATATATATATATATATATATATATATATATATATATATATATATATATATATATATGTTTTATATATATTATATATATTTTTCACAGACTTTTAGCGACGAAGTTTTGGCGACAGCAGCTGCTGTCACAGAACAGCAGCAGCCGTTGTAGCTAAGAGGCAGCGCCATTAATGACAGCAGCCGCTGTCATTAATGAGGGACAGCAGTTGCGGGAAAAATATAGCAACAGTGACGGTTGAAAACCGTCACCAAAGCAGCAACAGCAGTGCAGATTCCAAAAGCAGCAGCGACGGTGGCTTCAGTGACAACCAGAACTGTCACTAAAAGCTTGGTTTCAGCGTATCAGTATTTTTCAACACTGTTTTCAGCGATAGTTAGGCAGATTATTATATATATGTGTTTATATACTATATTTATATATATATATATATGTATATATATATATGTATTAATATTGAGATAATATTCTATTATTGCTATATTTCTTATTTATATAATATTAGTATATATTTATATATTATATATGAGGGTATTTAGTATATCAAGGTATTGAGTATTATCTTGTGGAAACCAAGGTAAGTGGGATACTCAAGATACGGGATTTGGGTATCAAGATTGTGGTTATTGTTGGGATACCAAGTTGGTTCAAAACCATGGTTCCTATTTAATGTATAATTAATATTCTATATTGTTATACATAATTGTTTGATATATATGTATTGTGATGTTACCTTGGAATTTACGTATCCGGAGATACGGTATCCTAATATTTTAGGATGTGGTTTTTATGACTTAGATTTTAATATCTTGACCCAAGATTTTTGTATTAGACTTGTACAACCTAGAAATAGATAGTTGACATTGGTTTGACCATAGTCGACCATAGTTTACCATAGTTGACTTAGAGTTGACCATAGTTGACTTTTGACTTAGAATTGACTTATTGACCTAGAAGTTGACTAGTTTAACTTATTCTCTTTTCGGAACCTTGTATTGATGTTGTATTCCATATATAGGTCTTCGAGGCACCGAGTCAGACATCTGTGAGACTATTCATTGGACTTCAGGCTAGTACATTCTCTGATAGTTTCTCATTTATGATATCCTCTATGTTCATTGTATCTAGTGTAGATATCCATGTTCTCTTGACACTATGGTTACACGGATTGGTATATCCGGATCTCGTCATAAGATGTTATTCCTTGGTATATGGTATATATGGTGCAAGTATTGTTTCATTGGTTATCTTGTACATGTACAGACACCGATTCTCGGGAAGAGTCGCTATCTTCTTGGGGAATCTCGTGCCATAGCATACCGTGGTTGGATCTATTATACCAGTCGGGAGTGGGGAGTATTAGTATAGATATGTGATCAATATCCATATTGTATCAAGTACTGATTACTAAATAGTATTGATCATATATCGCACGTATGATTAGCCTGGCCGCATTGCATCTTGCCCAAGCCGATCACACGTTAAGCTAGTACTCACACACTTAGTCATTAGTATTCATGTTTCATTGGCATATTTTTCATTATTGTATTTATTTCCAGTATTTCCTTATTTTATATATATCTTTTGTATCCATTGTGCATCTTGTTTATCCACAGCTATTTACTGTTATATAGTTTTTATCATTGATTAGAACTGCTGTTAGAGATGTACTATGCTCCTTTCCTGACTGGATATATTTTTTCAGATGACACTGAGGAGTGGTATCCTACCTATTATGGACCCCAGGATGTTGTGAGTTTAGATTCTGAGACCCTGACTCGGGAGGAACTTATCCCAACTGAGACAGTTGACCCTGGAGTTGTAGCTTCGTAGTATTCTTTTGTACTGGATTTGTCTCCAGCTTATTCTGTTATTTCTTCAGACTCATTGATGTATTATTTTAGACTCATGAGTTGTATTGTGACTATTCTATTTTTTATCTGATTCGTGCTCATTTTTATCTTAGTTCTGTGATTGAGTATACTATCATTATTGGTGGTTCATTATATTATTAGATAGATTATCTAGACAGCGTTCTACCGCCGATTCTGTGGCATAGGCTGGGCGTTGTTTCCGACTTGTACCCTTACACCGGGTGCGGGTCGTGATAAGAATAAAACAAAGTTACAAAAAAAATGAAAACTACAGAGCAAAACCTCTGGATTTCCATCTTCACCTTTGGATCTCCGTCTTTACCTCTGGACGAAGATGAAGAGACTTAGAACTCTGAATCTCCATCTTCACCTGGGGCATTTTGGAGGATTTTTTTTTGGCGAAAGAAGAGATGAAAAGTGGTTTAGAGAAGAACATACCAAGCGAGAGAGAGAGAGAGAGAGAGTTTTTATTTTCCACGGGTTTAGAGGGGTCTGCGAGAAGCCAAAATATGAGGAGGGAAATTTTTGGGAAGAAATTTGGGATCCCGTTGGATGTTTCATGTGGACCTAGTTCTTGATTGATTGTTCACTTTTAAATTTTTGAATCGTCTACAAGCAAATACAGTTGTTAAATGTTAAATTACCAACGTTTATCCTAAATTGTTGTTAAAAAACTAAGGTTCACAACATTTAAATATAAAACATTGTTATCATCAATATTTTACAACGTTCTCATTAGAAACATTGTAAAAGATTTAACTTTTTACAATATTTTTAGAAAATATTGTAAATGAAATGTTATAAAATAGACTTTTTCTTGTAGTGAGTATATATATAAAGTAAAAGTTCAGAGATCACAAAACCATACACCGTGATGTATACTGGTTTCCCTCGTGGAGGACTAATCCAGTCCCAAGAACTCTTGCTCGGAGTTAAATCCATAATTATTAGAAATTGCATGCAACCATGTGCTTTGATCCGAAGGACATGTCGACTTCTTACAACCATGAGCTTTGATCCGAAGTGCTCACCTACTTCTGACTTACGAAAGCAAACTTAAATTTTTAAGCTTGTTAAAACTCGAACAAAATTCTAACCGAGATTGCACTTGGCACTAGAAGGCTGGGAGATTTGTCTTGGGATGAGTAAGTTTCTAGCTCAGGAATAGAGAGTATGAAAGTGAATGAGTTGATGAATAAAATAGTGGAAAATTATCTCTATTTATAGGGTTTTCTGAGACCGACTTCGGGTTCAGTTCGGTTCTCAAATGTTTTAAAATTTGAATGTTATGAGCCTGGTCATCAGAAAGAGGAGGCTGACTAGGGTTGCTGGTTAATTTAGGCTGACCAAGTTCGGCCAGAGTTCAGGTAGAACTCGGTCCGATTTTGGTCATAATATTTCCAGAATGATCCTAGTTTAGTTTCTGGCTATTTAGACTTGGTTTGAAGTAGGGTTTTGGTTCGACTCGAATGTTGGATTTGATTTTGGTTTATGTAGGCTTATTTTGAGTGGACTTGTGCGTGCCTGCTTGCCAAATGCGACTCAACTTTACGTAAGTTCTAGACTCATAATAAAGTATAAAAATACATAACAAAATATAAAAAATAACAAGACGCAATGGTAGAAATCTTCTTGTGAAGTAGGTGCTTGTGAAGTTGAAGTAATGATGTAGTAGCAGTGACGTCATTCTTGTACAGCCTTCAGTTGTACCATTCTGCAGTGTTTCGAATCGTAATTTAGTTAATTGTCGAAATCAGGTTGACTATGACCAGATGGGCCAACAACTACCAATGACTGTAATTTGTCCTATATTCGTTGTCAGGTCGCCGCTAATGCTTTTTATCGACAGCTCGACAACAGATTTATCCGTCGCTAAAGTCCTGTATTTTTGTAGTGCAACATGTATGTTATCTTAGGCTTAGTAAAGACATGTTCATAAGTACAACTACATTGCATGTTACACTACTAAAAATTACGGGATTAGGGACGTTTTTAGCGACGTCTAAAAAAAATGTCGCTGAATTATAGGTATTTAGCGACGTCCATATAAAACGTCGCAATATGTCGGTGATAGCGACGTGAAGCGACGTTTAGCGACTATAATTATTATAAATATATAATATTTCACTAGGTAGTCGGTAAACGTCGCTAACTTTTTAATTTTAGCGATGTTTAGCGACGTTTATGTATTTAAGTAGCAGTATAATATTATATCCGCGACGTTTAGCGACGTCGAGACCGACGTCGCCAATTTATTTCATATAGGGTTTGATGAATTTCTCTTCCCCCCATTTCCTTTGAAATCTCGAAAATCCCCCCCATTCCGGCGCCCCACCTCAGCGACCCCCCTCTGGCCGCGCCCTCCCCCCTCCGGGGTGCTCCTCCCTCCTTCAGCTCCTCCTTTTTTCGGGTCCCCTCCTCCCTCCGGTGTCCTCCCCCTCCGGCGGCTCCTCCTTCCTCCGGCTCCCCTCCTCCCTCCGGCGTCCTCCCCCCACCGGCGGCTCCTCCTCCCTCCGGTGTTCTCCTCTCTCTAGTCCCCTCCTCCTCACTCGGTCAGCTCCTCTCTCTGTCTCTTTTCTCTGTCTCTGTCTCTGTCTCTCTGTCTCTCTCTCTAACACGACACAACACAACCCGACACGACATGACACACACTAACCCTAACCCTAACTAGTTCCTCTTGAACTATAGAACAAATTAAAGTTCACACTAGCACAATCTAGTTCCTCTTGAACTATAGAACAAAATAAATTTTTAGGGGAAAGGATGTTAGTGTATTATATTGTAGTCATTACCACCATAGCACTGTTATGCTACTATCAAATCTTCCTATGTAGATTTAGATACAAGTTGGGATATAACACAAACAGATCAAAATGAGTATTGCATAACATCAAGTGCTGACACATCCCAAAACTTTGTGTACCAGTCTTACCGGCCAAAATTAGACATAATGTTAACATAAAAAATTCATGGCATAAATGACACTAAGGAATAGAATGAGACAACAGCTAATAATCAATATAGCAAGTAAACCTCAAATTGTTTCTCACCATATACATGCTATCTTTGGTTCCCCTTAAAAGCATCAAGCAATCCACATCAATTCCACAACGTAGCGCCATGCTCCAACAGTGGGTGCCACAAGTGGAGCAAGAGCAGGAGCATTCTCCTCTTCTAGTTAGCTGTCTGAGTTTAGACACAACCTTGCGTATCTGCAGCGTATATAATATGATGTAGATCTTGACTCAAGGAGAGTCGTATACACGGACACGGGAATGACTCTTCAAAGCCGAGAAACGATATATGGTATTAGCTTCTTCTAGAACTCGTATCCAACTTGGGCTGATGCTTCTTGCTGCCCGAGCTGTTGCATTGTCTACTGCAGACTGCTAAACCTGCTGTTGAAGGCTCTGCAGTGCACTGGCTCTGCTGCTACTTGCTGAGTTTACTTGCTGCTGTGCATCCTTCCTGTTGTGCACTGCACAGTGTTGCTGCACACTAATTCCTCACTACTGCACTGTGCAGTACAGCTAGCTGCTACTGCTATAAACTGTTATATGCTTCCCCATATATGGTGGTAGCACAGAGCTACACACTGCTCAGTTGTGCTCCCTTTATTGTGCTAGCACAGAGCTGCACATTGCTCTCCCTTTAGTTGATCACTACCAAATGATGCACACTAAAAACTGTGAACTGCTCTCCCTAGTGACCCGAGCTCACTCAATCACTCAAACAACCATACTTGAAGGTAGTAGTGAGTATCAGTGCATGTACTATATTTAATGATGAGTATATATGCTAGGACTAGGAGTATCAATGCATGTACTGTATTTAATAATGAGTATATACTTGAAGGTAATTGTATATTCATTTAATCTGCAGAAGTATTTAGAAATGGATATGAATTACTATATGCGTCATCGTTCGTGGATGTACAACCATCATCCTGATGATATGTACGGTGTGTGGGATAAATTTATTGTGGGTGTACAGCAGTTCCTGCAGTTCGCCAAGGTGTTCCCTCAGTACATGGATGGTACCAAAATTAAGTGTCCGTGTGTGAGATATCGCAACTTAAAATATCATCCAGAAGTGGAAGTCACATATCATTTGTACTCGAAGGTTTTCACGCCGATTTACTATCAGTGGATCGTGTACGGAGAACTTGTATCTTTAGCATAGGAGTCGGAGCCTTATGCGGAGCCGTATATGGATGTCCACAACTACGCTGCTTACGACGATGGGTGGTGAACATGGTTTTTGATGCGGCGGGGCCTAGTTATCATCCGGATAATTATGATACAGCTGAGGAGGCACCGAATACCGATGCTGCAAAGTTCATGGAGTTGCTGGAGAATGCAAGAACTCCAATATATCCTTGTTATGAAGATCATTCACCGTTGGAGGTTGTTTCTAGATTGTTGAGCATAAAGTCCAATTTTAACATGTCGCAAGAATGCTATAACCGACCGATATATTTGATTATAGAGATCTTACCAAACAATGCAAAGTTGCCTAAAGACTTCTACCGGTCTAAGAGGATAGTGAGATTGCTTTGGATGGGATATAAGAAAATTGATGCATGTCACAACGGGTGCATATTGTACTACAAAGATGACTGCGTGCAGATTCTATGGTGCTGATCGCTACAAGGCTACTGAAAGAGAAAAATCTATCGGTGCAAAGAAGCCTACCTATTTGATGCACTACTTGCCTTTGACGTTGCGGTTGCAGAGGTTGTTTATAGTGAATGAGACTGTAGAAAACATGAGTTGGCATAGGCGAAAATAGATCAAAGGAGTATTGGATCATCCATCCGATGGAGAAGCATGGAAGCACTTTGATCGAGAGTATCCAGATTTTTCTTCGGATCCACGAAAAGTCAGATTGGGACTCTCCTCCGACGTTTTACCCCATTCGGACTTTCGGGCTTCCAGTATTCGTGTTGGCCTGTGATCGTCACTCCGTATAATCTACCGCCTTGGATGTGCATGAAGACTCCGTATATGTTCCTTACTGTTATTATCCTGGGTCCGAACAATCCGAAGAGAAACATCAATGTATATTTACATCCTTTGATAGATGAGTTGAATCAGTTGTGGGAAGTAGGTGCCAACACGTACGATGTTTTCAGAAAGCAGAATTTTCAGGTGAGGGCAGCACTTATGTGCACCATCAACGAATTTTCGGCATATAAAATATTATCGGGATGGAGCATCCATGGTCGACTCTCATGTCCGTATTACATGGACCGTACTAAGGCTTTCCGTTTGAAACATAGAGGCAAACCGTGCTTCTTCGATTGTCCTCAACAATTTCTGCCGAAGGATCATCCGTACCGGAGGAACAAGAATGCTTTTCGTGTGGGCGTTATGGAGAAGGCCAATCTACCGCCAAGGTGGCCCGGATACACGATATATGAAGAGATAAAAGATTTACCAAGTGCTATCGAAGAGCCTGCTAAGGGGTACAAGTGTGACAGATTTGGTCACACCTATAACTGGACGAAGAGAAGTATATTATGGGATTTGCTATATTGGAGCACCAATCTGATCAGACATAACCTTGATGTCATGCATATCGAGAAGAATGTGTTTGATAACATAATTAATACTGTAATAGAGGTAAAGGGGAATTCTTACCATAGGTTATTTGGGATCCATTGATAGAGCTCAGCATATTCTTCAGAGGTCTTTGTTCTACTAAGTTGCTCGTCGATCGTCTAGAAAAGCAAGAGAAGGACATTGTGGTAACACTATGTAAACTCGAGAAGGTGTTTTCTTCGGGATTCTTCGACTCTATGGAGCATTTGCCAATTTATCTTTCCTATGAGGCACGTGTTGTTGTTCTTGTCGGTTATCGGTGGATGTACCCCTTCGAGCGACATCTGAATCACCTAAAGAGAAAGGTGAAAAATAAGGCACAGATTGAGGGCTCTATTTGCGAAGCTTATGTTCTCGAGGAGATTATAAACTTTTGCTCAACGTATTTCAAATCTCATGTTGCGACTAATAGAACGAGAGCTCCGAGAAATGATGACAGATATCAGGAATCTAATGATGCAATACTCAAAGTATTCAATGCGTCCGAAAAGCCTTCGGGGAAAATGAAGAAGAGATATTTGAATGACGATGAGCTAAGGGCTGCTCAGTTGTATATATTACTGAATTGTGACGAGGATAAAGTTGAGAAGCTAGAGGGGTTACTAATTAATACGTCCACGTTTACATCATCTCAATGTAATAGTATAAGCTACTATTATGCTACTAATCAGCGGTTGCTTCGTTGTTTTTCAGCACATATAATGATGAGTTGAGGTCGGTTAGACCCTACATAACAGACGAAGAAGTAGAACAAGAAATGAGATGCCATTTCCTTCTTGGTTGATCGCATATGTAAGGATCTTGGTAATTACTTTTTCTTTCGGCACTTGCACAATAAATAACTTACTATCGCTACTTTTGTATTTAGGTCGATCGTCTAATAACACCCGATACTGAATCTATTAGAACTCTAGCCAAGGGACCAATTATTATCATCAAAATATGGCCAAGTTTCTGTGTGAATGGGTTTAGGTTCAAGTCAACAAATGCTCTGATCAGAGACAGCTTTCTGGATCTTGATTCCACGAAAAATAGTTGTTTGTGTATCAAATCTTCTAACTACAAAGACGTCAATCCAGGCAATGATTTCTTTGGCATCTTACGAGATATTGTGGAGTTGACATATAATTATGGCACAAAATCTGCTAAGATCGTGCTATTCAAGTGTGAATGGTTCGATCCGATTCAAGATCATGGTTAAAAAATTGACAAGCATGGCCTTGTGGATATAAACTACAAGCGTAGATATTAAGGCTACGAACCATTTATCCTATCAAGTCAGGCTCAGCTAATGTACTTCACAACTTATCCTAGACAGGGGACAGCGAGGTCATACTAGTGGGCAGTATGCAAGACTAAAGCTAGAAATACCTTTGACATTGACGAAATAGCTTATCAGGAGGACGAGCAACCTCTTGTAATAAATATTGTAGATGTGGACTTAAGGAAAGCTACTCATTATACGAGTAATAATGTAAAAGATGTAGAATTATTCGAAGAGGAAGATGAAGACGAAGACGAAGTAGATAAAAGTAAAGATGAGGAGGAAGAGGAAGAAGAGGACGAGGAAGGCGAACAAGATAAATTTTTTGAAGATGATGAAAATAAAATATTTTGCCTGTAGAATGTACTATTTTGACGAAGATATGTATTATATTTTGACTGTAGAATATACTATTCATTTAGACTTGTGACACCACTAGTTATTTACTATACAATTCTATGAATGTTGTGAGATATGCATAACATTTTGACTGTATAATGTACTATATATTTGTGTATTTCTTTATTCATCATTTGTTGTTATCAGGTATGACAGGACGACGCGGAGAGTTCGACAAGTCCCGAGGTAGACGGAGTGCTCCTCCGGTATTTCTTACTGTTGGTTTTGGATCCTCGTCGCCTAGTACTCCAGTATATCGATCAGTCACATCTCCGACTGCGATGACGTTACGTGGCATCACTCCTGGGACGAGTAGTTTCAGGCCTGATAGTACTCCCTCGTCCAGCATTCCTCCTACTGACGGAACCATGGAGATAAATGAGAATATGGAGGAGGTCGAGCCGACGTTGTCCCAGCATCAGCTAGATCCTCCATTCGCACCTCCGGAGGAGATGAGAACAGAGATTTGGGCCGACGGTAGAAAGTAAGTCAATTAGATGGTTTAGCATCATATATATCATGTATTTCTTTATTTATCATATATTAACTTTTTCGACCAAAATAATTATCTCTGTATAGATATCGTCCCTCGTCGGTACAAAGACGCCTGGCCTCTTTCTGAGGAACAACTATGGTGGCCCTTGGATCAGCTACTCTGAAGCTCCAGGGGAGAGGAAGGCGTTCTGGTTTGCGCACTTCAAGGTAAAAGAATATTATATAAATCCTTTAATTTATGCATATTATATAACTTACTAAATTATTTATTGTAGCAAACGTATTTTTATCCTCCGCACCGGGCCGAGTTGATCGAGCAGATGTTTCTTGCCGTTGCCGCTAAGCTTATCCGCAATGCTCTGGATGACCAGAAGGCTCATGAACGCGTTGGAAAACCGATCTAAGGTTGGATCACGCCTGAGCAGTGGACTGCGATGAGGGCTAGATTAGACGATCCAAGGTACAAGGAAAGGTCTGAGAAGGCCAAGGCAGCTAGGCAGAAGGCAACAAAGTGGTGTGGTGGCTCGTTTCCGATGACGTAACATTTTCGTCGTTTGGTATATTTTTATTTCAGACATATTATTTTAATGCAAGTACGATAAAATTTTAGTAGAAAAAAATATTTAATTTTAGTACTAAATAATATATTTTTAACAAGTACAGAGGGGTGAGGATGCAAACATGGTGACCGTCTTCCTGGCCACCCATCAAAAGGGCGGGAAACTCATTGATGAGAGGGCCTCGCAGAGCTATGTAAGTATTACTTTACTTTGTGTTAATTTTAATATAACTTAGGCAATTATCGAGTATTATCGAGTATCCAAACTTTTCTAGGCCGAGTATCTTAGGCTGCGTGAGCGGGCGACTGCTATTGCACCTACAGGCTGGTACTTCCTCGTACCCCTCTCTAGCTCTGTCGGCGGACGAGTTGTGGGTGACCGTCGTTGGTGGTCTCCAGAGGGGTACGTACTACTGTACGGGATCCTATGGCATCCTTGTTGCGACGCAGTCATCTAGGTCCTCCCCGACAAGTGCGTATTTTCCACAGCCATCGCAGTCGTCGGCCCGAGTCCAGGAGGCCGTTGACAGTCAGATTGCGTCTCTCCGTGACGAGTTGCTGCAAAGGATGGAGGAGAAGCCCTTGTCCCAGCCGCAAGCGGACAATGCGACGCTTATTGCACGATTGGATTTGCTCGAGCACAGCATCATGGAGCTCCAGGATTTGCATGCATTACAGTTGTCCATGGGCGAGTGGCTGACAATGATGCAGGATTCATACAACCAACGACTAGCAGAGTTGGAGCGGATATGTCATCCTAGTGCGCCTACATCAACACAGACTCCACCGACGTCACTACCTTCTCCATCGACATCGGTGTCGATTTCACGGGAGCAGTATGATCTGTTCTTATCCTTCATGCGTGCCGGTAGTCATCCTCCTACAGATCCACAATAGTCCTAGTTAGGACCGTTTATTGATTGTTTGTGTTTCAGACCTATGATATTTTGTCATTTATGAATATTTTTTTATTTTTGAGGCATTCAGACATTATTTCTTGTATTCTTTAGGACGAGGCTTTCAGACTCAGTTGTGTGGATATTTGTTGTATTCTTTACGACAATATTTTCTCCTAATTCGGTTTGTAATCTTAATGTTTTATTTTCTTTAAATTTTATTATATTATTTATATTAAATATATGTTAATTTATCGGTGTTGAGTGTTCAACTGAAGGGGGTCGGCGAACCAAGCAAATTCAACGGAGGGTTGCTCCGGGTCTATTTATACAAATTGTGAATTCATAAACTGCAGGAAGAATAGTTTGGAAATAATTCAGTCTACTCACGTCGCTAATTACGTCGCTGAATACGTCGCTATATACGTCGCTAAATCCGTCGCTACACACGTCGCTAAACAAGTCGTTGTCCGTCGCAAATTGCTGACATGGCAGTATTGCCAAGTCATATTAACGTCGCTAAATTAGTCGCACAATGTCTCTAAATGAGTCGCACATACGTCGCTATAAAAGTTGCTATTTACGTCGCTATAAACGTCGCTATCTACGTCGCTAATTTAGCGACATATAGCGACAAAAATACATGTCGCTAATTTAGCAACGTTGTGTCGCTAAACGTCGCTAATATAGCGACGCGTATACGTCGCTAGAAAATGTCAGAATAGCGACGTTTGGCGACGTTTTTTCTGTCAGCGACTAGTTTAAAGGTGACTTCAACAAAATATCGCTAATTACGTCGCTAAAATTATTTAGCGACATTTTTTGGCCATTTAGCGACGTTTCTTTACGTCGCTAATTTGACTTATTCTGGTAGTGTTAGTGATTTTTTAACGTAGATTGTAAATCACGGAACAACGAATCAATGATCTCTTATCGTATTTTATACACAATTGGCTCTATATATGAATAGGGGTGAGCATTTGGTCATTCAATTCAAATAGAACTACCTTTTAGTAAACCAAACTAGAACTGAACTAATTCAAAAACTGATCGAATTGAACCAATTTTTCACAGAAACCGAACCGAATCAGGTAAAATTTTGGTTTGGTTTGGTCATATTAATTTTTTATACACTCATTTTTCCTCTATAGGACTAACAACAATATCAACCACATCAACAACAACCAATACCAGAAAAGAATAATATTTTTTTATTATGATACAGACTGCAGAGACAGGTAAAGGCGGATTAAAAATATAAATGATAAAAAAAGTAAAATCTGGTAATTAAAAAAGGGTGATTGTTGTTCACACTCTAGTTCTCTATTGATTTAGGCCTCCATTGGTGGTGATGAGCAGGTATCAGTAAGGATGAGTAATGACACGCAAAGTTGCACACAACATGGGTTAGTAAGTCGAGTAAATAGCAAAAAAATAGCAATAGAAAGTGAGCAATATGATAAGCAAAGAAATGGTGACCTGGAAACTTTGATAAAATGTTGTTGCACCCGAAGAAGTTTTAAGATAGATTTGGGCTCCGTAGGGAGAGCTTCGACCTAGACCTCCTCGTAGCATTTCTTTTTCCTCCATCAGGATCTGAAATATAAGTTTAGGACGAGATGCATCAGCACCACCAACACTAATGATTTAGAGATTTTGCGGAGTGGAAGAATTAGAGGTACTTAAGGAAAGGGAAATGAACTGAAATGGAGAGGCAGGCGACGAAGAGGAGGACAAGGAGGAGGGTGGTGGCGAAGGTCTGCCGGCGAAGGAGCTATTATAGTAGGCTTTGCTGGTGGTGGCAAAAAGAGAGCAGGAGAGAAAGGTGACATAAAGAGAGGAGAAATAGATTTTAGGTATAGGAGTTTTGGGCTATCTTTTGGTATGTATAGGAAAAGTTAATTGGTTTTCTGTTCGAGCTGGGAATCGAATTACAAATCCAAAATTCGAACAAAAAATCGGATTTTGAGAATTTGAAAACCGAAATCTGATCCGATTTATTTTAAAACCGAACCGGTTATCGGCTTGAAGCAGAGATCTGATCACCCCTAAATATCAACACATGGCCCTACTTGGAAAAAAAAAATTCCACATATTTATGTTGGAATATTTCTGATCTAGTAGATATTACAATCTCAAAATAAATTATTTAAAGTAAATCATATAATTTTGGTTATATTCTGGAGACCATTGAATTCATTTGAGGAAAATTGATGTAGCTACATGGGATATTTCTTGCTCAATATTCATTAAATGCATGACTAGGATAACTAGTTGGGATACCTAGTTGCTAGTTACATGCATGTCATTTCTTTTTAAGCATTGCACTTACCAATTGTAGATGTTACTCATTGTTTAAAATTATTTTTTATATCATATTGTTAAAAGGGTTGATGGTCAAAATTAATTTTAATATTCCTTGTAGGTCGAACACCCACCATTTCTATGTGTTGAGAGCTAATTTTTGCATATTGGTATAGCTATTTTAATATGCATAAAATAGCACATCGGATGACATTAAACATAAGTAAATCTTATGCCAAGTTAAATTCTCCAAGATCAGAACAATAATAGTATACCCTAGTTACTACGATGGGTTACTGTTATATATATTAATATTGCTTTAGAACTTAGAATAGATCTCCTATCCTAACTAATCATGTATTTAATTTCTTTCTAACCTTAAATATCATAATTTAATTAAGTACTAAATAGTACCATGTCATGTTTGCCATCTCCAACTTAATTTTCAGTGCCATCCTAGTCCTAAACACCTTGAGTTTCATCATTGGACTTGGCTAGGTTAAGGTGCATTCTGGTACACAAACAATTTTTTTAACCCTAAAATATGTTTGGACTGTTGGATTGACGGGTTGGTAGAGGACAATTGTTGAATATAAAATAAGTCACAAAGCATGTATAGTGAGTGCTTTGCATGGCCCCCAACTTTGCTCCATAGAAAATTTTCCACGAATAATTTCTTTGGATTTATACTTGAGCATGGGCGTAGAGCATCATTAGCAGTTTAGACTCTTCAACATAGTTGGATCCAAAATTTCAAAATAAGTAAATGTATAATGTGTTGAATTTGTAAGAGAATAGTAGAAAATGACAAAGTGAGTTCTATACCAAAAAATTTGTGATCAAAAATTGATGCGAAAAAAAAAATATAAAATCTAGAATCTAGAAATTTGGACTCCAAATTGGACTTACTATTCTACAAAATGGATTCCTAAAATATAGAATTTAGAAATTGAAAACCAAACCTATAGCTCCCATGGGTAGAATGTGACTCAAAATCTAGAAATTAAAATTATGAATAAGACTTACTATTCTGCAAAATTGAACTCATACATTTAAAATCTAAAATCTAGAATATGAAATAGACCTTACTAATGATGCTCTTACGATTACTTTATTTTCTTTGGATAATAATAAATATACCCCTTGGTATTATATACACATACGTGGCTCCACTTTGTACATAGCCTTTTTGTCTCCGGAGCCATGCTCCTTTGTGCCCTTTGTGCACATTATCTAAAGCTTCTTCACCTGCAATTTTCTTGGATTATTAATTCAACCCTTCTCTCATAGTCATGATGCTCCCACTGAGGGCTCCTCAATAATGTTTCCTAACTACATTTGCAATTGATTGATGAACTACAACTCTTTTACGCCAAGCTATTGAGTGTTTGATAGCAAACAGCACTGGCGACGCACTTAGAGAGGAGCCTCCCAAGTACTTTAAGAGGCATGGGAAGGAGGACCATTTCTCAGTCCTATAGTCCAAGACACCACCAGGAGGGATTTGTGAAAATAAATAAGGATTGGGAAGTGCCCCAGAAAACACACAAGTAAAAGCCCAAGGGCAAGATCTAAAGGACTTCCGGACCCGATGAACAGTTTAATGGCCTAACGGTCCTCTTAAGGGGCCATAGAAGTCCATGGGCTTCTCAAATTTATGGATCTCTTTTCTGTTAACGATGTCACATCTACTTTGTCTTCAAATATCCTCCATCCTAGGTTGTATAGACATGGACAATAGTTACACAAATGCAAATTCCACTATTGCTTCTCATTGTATTGGTTGTATAGAAATTAGGATAGACTTTACTATATGGATACAAATGAAACATATGTATCTTCTCATTGTATTGGTAGTTCAATATCTTTTCTTTCGGATTGTAATTCATCATCATTCTAATCATCTTCCATTAAGATCAACTATGGAGCACATATAAGAAAGCTAAATAAATTATATATATATATATATATATATTGAAGTTGAAAAAAAAATTATGATCTTCGAATGACCTAATGTTAATCATTTATAATAGTGTCAAATTCATGGACAAAGTAGCTAAAAGTCTAAGAAGACATGCCAAATCAATATAAACGAGCTTTCGGCATTCACAGATAATGGCTAGTTTTGTCCTTTATGTCCAAAAACAGAATTTTTGAAGTTAAAATTTTGTTGTAGTTAGTTATTAACTACCATAGGTGATTGTGCCAACTATACTTGCATCTATCTCTTAGAGATATGATGCTTATATGTAGTCAACAATTGTGCTTGTATAAAAACATAGCAATACACTTATTCTAGGATGGCTTGCCAAGATCATTCAATAGAGACATTTCTTCTCTTTCTCTTTTCTTCTTCCATAAGAGTTCCTCAAGAACACCTCATAAGTTTATATTACAACATGTTATAAATACACTATACAACGAAGGCTACACGATTCGCAGTCGTTCTTCAAAAAAGATGTATGATTTAAAGAAAGATCTGGTTGTTTTGTTCTTTTCACAATCAACACAAACCATATCATTTTAAAAAGTGATGTCCGACAGACCTCTTACCAGTTTTTTTGAGGATAGTCTTGCAATTGTGTCCATGTTCGTGTGTCCTAGACGCATATGCCATAGCCAACTTTAATCCTTGTTAGCTTAAAGGCATCTACTTGCATTGTTAGTATATGACCACGTTCGCGGTTTCCCTTCTTGACTGTAGGGCATTTATTCTATATATGGCATGTCTTCTTGCAGTTGTAGCACACAGGTTCTTCATCGTTGTCATCTTTGTAGTCCTTCTTCTTTTCAGTTTGATCTCTCAAACTTCAAGAATCTTTTGAAGTTCCTAGAAGACCATTTGATCATCATCTGAACTACCATCCTCACGTTCGTCGTCGGAGTCCTTCTTGTGATGTGCTTTGAAAATTATGGCCTTCTCTTGGCGGTGATTCTTCGAACTCTCTGAGATCCAGCTCATGTGTCATAAGCTTACCCATGAGTGTCTCAAGAGATATGGTGGTGAAGTTATTTCCTTCAATGATTGTAGTAGCCTTGGGGTTCCAGTTCTTGTTGAGTCCCCTGAGCAGCTTGCGTATATTTTCGTGATTGTTGTAATCCTTACCAAAAGAAGAAAGTAGATTAATAATATCAAAAAAATGAGTAAACATTTGTGTGATGGTCTCATTAGGCTGCATTTTGAATGCATCATAGTCTTGTGTAAGCCAACTGATCTTAGATTTATTCACCTGTGAAGTTCCTTCATGAGTTACCTCAAGAAGTTTTCAGACCTCATGTAAAGTGGTGCAAGGATACTAGCTCTTTTGAACTCAGTCCCGTCTATAACACAAAATAAAGTATTTATTGCTCTAGCATGAAGACTAGCTTATATTTTTTCAAGCTCTGTATATTTATCATTAGTCTTATAACCAAGATTACCATTGACAATAATTCTAGCAGGCTTCTAGTAGCCATCAATAACAATTGACCATAGGTTAAAATCTAGAGACTTGAGATATAAGCTCATACGTATTTTACAATAAGTGTAGTTGGTTCCATCAAATAGGGGTGGCCTATTTGTGGACTGGCCTTCTCCATTATTAGTGTAAATGGGTTTGATGGTTTCAATAAGTTATACTCTAGGATGTTAAGCCTATATAAAGAGAACATAACTCTGATACCAATTGAAGGTCTATATGTTAACTCTAGAGGGGGTGAATAGAGTCCAGCAGAACAATTACCCAAAATAATAAGTCTAATTACCAACTAAACTACAGCAGCAATATAACAAGTATATATGGAAAGTAAAAGTTCAGAGGTCACAAACGCAAACACCGCGATGTATATTGATTTTGCCACTACCAGAAAAAGTCAAATTAGCGACGTTTAAAAACATCGCTAAATGACCAAAAAACATCGCTAATCACATTTAGCAACGTAATTAGCAACGTTTTAAAGAAGTCGGAACAAAGCAAGTCGCTAAAAGAAAAAACGTCGCTAAACGTCGCTATGCCGACGTTTTTTAGCGACTTAAATGTGTCGCTAAAATTAGCGACGTTCAGCGACGCAGCGTCACTAATTAGCAACGTAAATTAACGCCGCTAAATGTCGCTAATTAGCGATGTCTAGCGACGTTTTTACATGGAGTCGCTAATTTATATATTATTAGCGACGTTTCCTTTGACGTCGCTAATCCCGCTTTTTCTAGTAGTGTGCTCTTGGAGGATTAATCCAGTCCCGAGAACTCTTGCTCGGAGTTAAATCCACTATTATCATAAATAGCATACAACCATGTGCTTTGATCCTAAGGACACGCCGACTTCTAACAACCATAAGCTTTGATCCGAAGTGCTCGCCAACTTCTGACTTGCGAAAGCAAACATTAAATTTCAAGCTTGTTACAACTCGAACAAACTTCTAAACGAGATCGCACTTGGCACTAGAAGGCTGGGAGAGTTGTCATGGGGATGAGAAAGTTTCTAGCTCAGGAATAGAGAGTATGAAAGTGAATGAGTTGATGAATGAAATGGTGGAAAATCATCTCTATTTATAGGGTTTTCTGAGACCGAGTTCAGTTAGAGTTCGATTTTCAAACGTTCTAAAATTTGAATGTTATGAGCCTGTTCATCAGGAAGAGGAGGCTGACTAGGGTTGCTGGTTAATTTAGGCTGACCGAGTTCGGCAAGAGTTCGGGTATAACTCAGTCCAATTTTTGTCATCCTATTTCCAGAATGATCCTGTTTTAGTTTCAGGTTATTTTGACTTGGTTTGAAGTAAAATTTTGGTTTGACTCGAATGTTGGATTTGATTTGGTTTTATGTAGGCTTATTTTGAGTTGACTTAGGTGTGTCTAGTTGCCAAATGCGACTCGACTTTACATAAGTCCTAGAATCAAAATAAAGTGTAAAAATACATAACAAAATATAAAAATAACCAGACGCAATGGTAGAAAGCTTCTTGTGATGTAGGTGCTTATGAAGTTGAAGCAGTGATGTAATAGTAGTAAAATCTTTCTTGTACAGTTTTCAGCTGTACCACATTGCTGTATTTCAAATCGTAGTTTAGTTAATTATCGAAATCAGGTTGACCATGACCAGATGGGCCAACAACTACCGATGACTATAATTTTTCCTATATCCGTTGTTAGGTCGCCACTAATGCTTTTTAGCGACAGCTCGACAACATATTCGTCCGTCGCTAAAGCCCTATATTTTTGTAGTGCAACATGTACGTTGTGCATAAGGACAATTACGTCGCATGCTAGTAAATTTTTAATGTGGATTGTGAATCAAAGAACAACGAATTAATGATCTCTTGTCGTATTTTATACACAATTGGCTCTACATTTGAATAGGTGCAAGCATTCAGTCATTCGGTTCAAACAGAACTACCTTTTAGTAAACCAAACTAGAACTGAACTAATTTGAAAACTGATCAAACCACTACCAAAATAATACATTTTAGCGACGACTCAAAATGTCGCTAATTAACAAAAAAATGTCGCTAATAATAATTAGCGACGTAATTAACAACGTTTATGTGTCATCGCGTATTCTAAGGTTGCTGACAACAAAAATGTTGCTATTCGTCGATATAGCAACGTATATTTACGACGTGATGACGTCGTCGAAGTTTCGACGTCTAGTGTCTCGACGTCGGTAAATCAGCAACGTCCTAACATGTCACCAAAAATGCTACAATAGCGACGTAAACAGCGATGTTCTGCGACAAAAATGCTGATATGGCATAAATTGCCATGTCAACATTATAGCGACGTTTAGTGTCACTTAGCAATGGAAAGCTATTTTTAGTGACAAAATCACCTCGTCGCTAATCGTCGCAAGACATCGCTGAACGTCTCTATTTTTTAAATACATTACTTATAGTATCTTTATTAGGATGTTCAAATGTTATGGAAGAAAGGCTATTGATTACCTTTTCTATGCACAAGAGGTTCTTTGTAAATTGTTAAAATTCACAAAAAACCTAAGGGCACAGAAAAGGTAATCAATAACATATCTTTCTAACATATGATCTTCCCAATAAAGATACCATAAGTATTGTATAATAAAATATTACAACCATAAATTATTTGTACCGTATATAAAATATTTGTTGAGATACCAATATTACAATCATAAATTATTAAAATGTAGGTGATGATGGATACTTGGGCGTCGTAGGGGTGGCAGGAGCAGGCTGGACGTGGCGGAAGAAGCCGACGGTGTGGGCGAATTCCGGCGGTGCGGCCGCGTGGGCAGTAGATCCAATCGCGGAGGAGGCGGCAGAACTGGGGGAAGGCACAAAAGTCGCGACGGAGGCGGAGGACAAGGTTGTTGGTGTCGATGAGGGGATCGTGGTCGGAGTTGAGGAAGATGCCGCTATTGCCGACGATGATGCAGGAGTCGTAGGGGAGGGGGAGGAGGAGGTCTGGCGAGACGAGGACAAAGGGGTCAAAGTGGCGGTGGCAAATCTTATCCCGGAAGAGGCGACGGAACTTGGGGAAGGTGCGAAATTGTGATGGAGGCAGAGACGGGTGGCTGAGCGGGTGCCTAGGGGAGAGGGGTCAAGGCGGAGGGGAGGGGATAGGGAGTGGGAGATGGGAGAGGGAGGGGGGGCGAGCGGAGGGGAGGGGAAAGGGAGTGGGAGTTGGGAGAGGGGTAAAGAGGGTTATTTATAGGGGGAAAAGAATTCTAACCGACCTGAATTTCTAGGGTTTTGCGACGTCTTATTTGGACGTCACTAATCGTCGCTAAATTTAAATTTTAGCGACGTCCAGCGACGATAAGCGATATTTTGAGGCAGGAATCAGAATTTGAACCTACCGCGTACATCGACGAAAGTATACAGTGTCGATAGATACAGCTAAATCTAAAATTTTGGGACGAAGGAATGGGAGAAATGAAACGTCAAAACCCTATATAAAACGATTTAGCAACATCTAATATACGTGCCTCTAAATGTCGCTAGTGTTTAATATTCGATGACGTACATGTAGAAACGTCGCTAAACGTCGATGTTTAAAAAAATATAGCAACTTTTGGTGACTTATCGGCGACGTCAATTTCCATAATATTAATCGTGGTCGCTGAATGTCGCCAACAGTGACTCATTCTGACGTCATTTTATTACGTCACTAAAATCAATAAAATTAGCGATGTCGTAATCCAGAGTCGTTAATTACGTCGCTAATTTGACTTATTTTGGTAGTGAACTGAACCAAATTTTCACACAAACCGAACCGAATCATATAAAATTTTGGTTCGGTCATATCATTTTTCATACACTCGTTTTTCTCCACAGGACTAACAACAATATCAACCACATCAACAACAACCACTACCAGAAAAGAATGACATTTTTTTATTATACTGCAGACTGCAGAGACAGGTAAAGAAGGATTACAAATCTAAATGGTAAAAGAAGTAAAATCTGGTAATTAAAAAAGGGTGATAATTGTTCTCACTCTAGTTCTCTGTTGATTTAGGCCTCCCCTGGTGGTGATGAGCAGGTATCAGTCAGGACGAGTAATGACACGCAAAGTTGCACACAACATGGGTTAGTAAGTCGAGTAAATAGCAAAAACAATAGCAATAGAAAGTGAGCAGTAGGATAAGCAAAGAAATGGTGACCTAGAATCTTTAAGAAAATGTTGTTGCACCCGAAGAAGTTTTACGAGAGCTTCGGGCCCCGTAGGGAAAGCTTCGACCTGGACCTCCTCGTAGCATTTCTTTCTCCTCCGTCAGGATCTGGAATATCGATTTGGGACGAGATGCATCAGCACCACCAACACCATTGTTTTGGAGATTTTGCGTAGTGGAAGAATTGGAGGTGGTTAAGGAAAGGGAAAGGAGCTAAGAAGGTGAGGCAGACGACGAAGAGGAGGACAAGGAGGAGGGTGGTGGTGAAGATCTGTCTGCGGAGGAGTTGTTGTAGTAGGCGCTGGTGGTGGCAGAAAGAGAGCAGTAGAGAGAGGCGACATAAAAAAAGGAGAAATAGATTTTAGGGATAGGAGTATTGGGCTATCTTTTGGTTTATATAGGAAAGTTAATCGATTTTTGGTTTGAGCTGGAAATCGAATTCGAAACCCGAAATCCAAACCAAAAATCAGATTTTAAGAATTTGCAAACCAAAATCTGATTCGATTTATTTAAAATCAAACCGGTAATCGGCTTGAAGTAGAGATCTGATCACCCCTACATATTAACACTTGGCCCTACTTGGATTTTTTTTTTCCACATATTTATATTGGAATATTTCTGAACTAGTAGATATTACAATCTCAAAATAAATTATTTAAAGTAAATCATATAATTTTGGTTATATTCTGAAAACATTTGAATTCATTTCAGGGAAATTGATGTAGCTACATGGGATATTTCTTGTTCAATATTCATTAAATGCATGACTAGGATAACTAGTTGGGATAACTAGTTGCATAACATGTTTTAGTTACATGGATGTCATTTCTTTCTAAGCACTGCACTTACCAATTGTAGATGTTACTCGTTGTTTAAAATTATTTTGTATATCATATTGTTAAAAGGGTTGATGGTCAAAATTAATATCTCTTGTAGGTCGAACACCCACCATTTCTATGTGTTGAGGGCTAATTTTTGCCTATTGGTACAGCTATTTTAATATGCATAAAATAGCACATCGAATGACATTAAACATTAGTAAATCTTATGACAAGTTAAATTCCGCAAGATCCGAACACAAATAATCCTGAATTGCTACGATGGGTTACTGTTATATATATTAATATTACTTTAGAACTTAGAATAGATCTTTTATCCTAACTAATCATATGTTTTAATTTCTTTCTAACCTTAAATATCATAATTTAATTAAGTACTAAATAGTACCATGTCATGTTTGCCATCTCCAACTTAATTTTTAGTGTCATCCTAGTCTACACCTTGAGTTTCATCATTGGACTTGGCTAGGTTAAGATGCATCCTGGTATACAAACAATTTTTCTAACCCTAAAATATGTCTTGGACTGTTGGATTGACGGTTTTAGAGGACAATTGTTGAGTATAAAATAAAAGTCACAAAGCATGTATAGTGAGTGCTCTGCATGGCCACCAACTTTGCTCCATAGAAATGTTTTCACGAATCATTTCTTTGGACTTATCCTTGGGCATGGGCTTAGAGCATCATTAGTAGTTGGGACTCTTCAATGCAATTTGGGTCCAAAATTTTAAAAAAAGGTACATGTAGAATGTGTTGGGTTTGTATGAGAATAGTAGGAAATGATAAAGTAAGCTCCGGTTCCAAAGATTGTGTGGTCAAAAGTTGATTTGGAAAAAAAATATATAATTAGAATCTAGAAAGTTTGGCTCCAAATTGGAACTTACTATTCTACAAAATGTGTTCCTACAATCTAGAATCTAGAAATTGGGAGGCCGAACTTATAGCTCCCATGGGTGAGATGAGACCCAAAATCTAGAAATTGAAACTAGGGATATGACTTACTAATCTATAAAATTGTGGAATATTTATTGGATAATCGAGAATTGTTTCAGATGATCTAGAATGAATTTTGGAAGATTAAGATGGTATTGGATAAGAATTTGGATTTATGGAATGAGTGACTTGGTTGTAAAAGAAATTGTGGAATATTTATTGAATTACGGCTTCAGTCGATTGGAATTAGTTATAAGTTGAGTACAAGAAATTAGTGGTACAATAGGAAGTTTATTGTAGCATATGAGGATGACCTTAATGACTTAGGAATGTTATTGCTTGAAAACTTGTGATATTCTAAGTTGATTTGATTATAAATATAGAATAAGTTGATCTTATATCTAGCTGGCCGACATATAACATGGGTTGAAACAAATTAGAGTTTAGCTAATGGACATTTTTTAGGTTCTGAATATATTTGATGAGATTGAGGTGTATTAAAGATTAACATATGTTAACTCGAGGATATTATTTATTTTTGAATGATGATTGTGTAGCATGACGAATAGTTAAACTATATTGTCCATGATAGATTCTAGCTTTATAGATTATAGTTGGACTAAATGGTAGTACTGAAGTTTCTATGACTTGCTTAGGTTAACCTCATGAGCATGAATGAATAAATATTAGTTAAACTCAACTTGGTGAATGTTAGAATTCCTTGGATTGATTAATATATTCAGAGTGATAAAATTGATGGATGATGTAAACTTTTAAGTAGACTTATAATCTGGATAAAATAGATTAGTAAGTTTGAAATAACTGATGACTACAAGAAATTTTGTGATATATTAATTGGTTTTAAATTGATTTTGACTATATAAGTTAATTGGATGCATAAAAATTGAGTACAAGTTATATTTGAATTACGAGTAAGTTGTGATTGATGGATTATAGAAGAAAGCCAATTAAATTTTTGAGTTATGATTTTTTATTGAGCTTATAAGTTGGGATTGGTAATTTAGATTTATGACTTCATATTTATGAAAATTATCTTATGGAATTAGGATTTGGACTATAAGAGTTGCTTGGATTCTTTCATTGATTATGACGTTGTTGATGATGATTTTTTGATTGATTTACCCTAGCAAAGGATTTTGCTAAATAGACTTCGATCCTTGGATTTAGATTTTTACTATGATTATCTTAGCGGGCCTGTCTGAGTTGATTCCTTAACTATTTTGAGTTAAGAAGTGTTTCCCTCAGTTTGTGTGTCGTCCCTTAAATTATTGGATAAGATTTGACCATAGGACATTGGATGGGTGTAGTAATTTCTAATAGTTCATTGGAGATGGGTTATCTTGATGTTAAAGTATGGCTGATGAGTTAGTTAGCCTGAATGGTTAGAAAGATATTCCAATATTGATTGTTAGGGATCGATATGATGAACTTAAGAAGAGTTTTCCTTGGTAGATTGCGATAATAATATAAGTGATATTGTGGTTATTAGGAGATGAGCCTAAATTTAATTTTGTTCTCGAATATTTTAAAGGATTATTGCAAATGTTTTAAATAGATTAAGTTTCAAGTAGGAATAACAAGTTGGTTTAAAAGATTAGATTTTTTTCTTAATAAATAGATTAAGTTTCAATGGTTCAAGATTTCTTATTATTGGACAAAAGTTAACGTGTGAGATGAATATATAATTTTTTATGGTGACAAGCTAGCTAGAAATTAAGATTACCATGGGAGCAAATTGACGTGAATTTATATTTCCCTAAAAAAAGTGGAGACTGTTTTTCTTTGGTTGGATTATGATATTGTTGATACTAACTTTAAGTGTTGATGGATAATTTAGAATTCGAACCTGAGACTGAAATAGGACGATATTAACCGAGATTGAAATATTATTTAGAAGAGTGTAATTGATGATGCTTGATTCAGATTGATTAAGTTGCTACTTCAATTGAGAAATTCTTCGAAGATAGAACGTAGATTGATTTAATGGTAAATTCTATGAATATAGATATTGGTTGGATTTGGCCCTGAGTATATTGATACTAGTTGGAATAGGTTTAGATAGTTTGGTAAGTTTCTTGAAAAGCTTATAAGAATTTAAGATGGATTGATATTTGACTCTAGGATTGTGCCAATACATATGCAATGGATTGCTCAGAATTCTTGTCAACTGTGCCAATGCATACATAAATAAACTCCCCTTTAACCCATGATATTGGTAGCTCAGAATACTACCCGAAATTCATTATAGCATACATTAGTGGTGACAATCTAAGTTATGTTTTATAAGTGTAGTATATGTTCTTAACAAATGTAGTATCTATAGGATAGAATAGAAAAAAGATGAACCCACACAATAAATGCTAATACATAATTTCACACTATAAAATATAGTGATGGGTTGTGGTATAATCAATGCCGAGGGGTGGGGGGACATAAAATGTTCTATACAACTTCATGGTCTCTGTCTCGGTAGTCAAATAACTACATGGGTTATGCCTTGTTGTTATTATTGTGGATTGTTGGTATATATATATATATATATATATATATATATATATATATATATATATATATATATATATATATATATATATATATATATATATATATATCACTAATACTTTATATTTATCTATATCCTACGTAACACTAGCTGAAACACACTGATACTAACCTTCCTAATCCTTGACACACATATACATTTAAAAAAAAACTAACTTTCCATACTGATGTGATGATGGTATCACACTGATACATGCATATGTGATCTTGAGATATCCATTACGCCTTTCCCAGAGACTTTTTGATGCACTGGAGTACTTTCCCTTGTAGGCAAAGGGACCCTTCCCTTGTAGCCGAATATAAGGGCTGTCAGTCACCTTTCGATGGCTCCCTTAATGTATGTGCCAGGAAGTTTCTAAAGAAGTGGGCTACTCCCCGAAAATGCTCGTTGTAGAGCTGTCAGTTGTACTACTATCATTAATGCCCATAAGATCACTTCCAAACAATATGATACCATCAATATATGCCATCATAATTCCTAACATGGTTTCTCGTGAAGCTTATAGATGAATATGTGAGTTGAAATGTACAAATTTGTCATTCTTAACTGTGAAGAAAGATTATGAAGTATAGTTCCAAATACTGAAACTCCTTAACACTACCACATTTTTATCCTTGTTCACTGTTTTCCTCTATAAACAGTTAATATCATTTGCAATTTGTCTTTCTTATTTAATATAAACCAAACATAATGAACTGATTGATATTCTTCTTTTATAAAAAAATATTGTTCTAAATATGTATCGTTCCTCTAGAACCCATCCCTTGTGATAAGCATATTGGACCTCGCTCTCATATCAGAACCTAGCTATCCCCTAAGATAAGAGTATGCAATCTAGACTGTCCCAAAACAGATGATACCCAAATCACAAAAAAGTAGGGTATAACAGAATATATATATATATATATATATATATATATATATATATATATATATATATATATATATATATATATATATATATATATATATATATATATATATATCACAGAAAAATAGGGTTAAAGGGCACGCCCATGGAAGAAAACAACCATCCAGTAACAAAGAGAACTACCTTCATCGCAAGGAGGGAGACGGAGGAGCCGAGAAGGGGCACGGGTACGGGCACGAGGGGCACGACCATGATGGAGCCAGAAGGGGCATTTATATGTGGGAGGTGAAGGCAACTCTAGAGGGGATGAATAGAGTGTGTGTCAATATTACCGAATAAAAACTAAAGCTAATTACCAACTAACAATTTAATAAGTAATCTAACAAGTATATGAAAAATAAAGTGAGTTCAAAAGTCACAAACGCTAACACCGCGATGTATACTAGTTTTCTTCGTGGAGGACTAATCTATTCCCGAGAACTCTTGCTCGATGTTAAATCCACTATTATCACAAATAGCATACAACACAAGCTTTGATCTAAAGTGTTTGTCGACTTCTTACAACCATAAGCTTTGATCCTAAGAGCTTACCGACTTTAAACAACCACAAGCTTCGATCTGAAGAGGTTGCTGACTTCAAACACTGAAATGAAAAGTAAGTTGAAAACTAAGCTATACAACTCGATAAGACTTCTAAATCGGAACCTCGTTGGCACTAGAAGGTTGGGGAGTTGAACTTGGAGATGGAAAGTTTGTAGAGCTTAGTTAGATAGACAAATGATGATTGAGTGAATGAGTGAATAACAATGGAGGGTTCAATGCCTATTTATAGATTTTTTGGGGACCGAATTCGGCCAGAATTCGGTGTCTAACGTTTCTAAATACGAATGTTGGATTACTGGTCTTCAGGAAGAATGTTTGAAGTGAACATAGCAAACTGGGTCAACATTGACCAAATTCGGCATGAGTTCGGCCCGAATTCGCCACGAGTTCGGTTACAAGCTGCCAGAACTCTTTTGGGCTTGTGTCAAGTTTGGTTAGGTGGATTAGGATCTTGTTTGGTATAGATTTGAGTTTCCTAGTGCCAATGCGACTTGACTTACATTGAGTCCAAAAAAACAAAAGAAAAATACATAACAAATGATAAAATCAAAAGCACTCTGATGTCGTCAATCTTCTGAAATTTGAGTAGACTTGAAGTCGCTTTTTTTTCTTGACGGTAGTTGTCCGAAGATAAAATAATCAGAAAAGCGGAACCCCTGAGTGCGAGACTAAGGAGATGTCGTAAATGGTTCAGAGAAATTTTTTGTTATAACACCGTCTTCGACGTAACATGTTTTCTTGACTGCATATGTCCATATCTGATCTTGCTCATTGCTTTTCTACAAATACATGTTAGACGAACAAACCAATATACAGAAGCAAATATGATAATATTTGATACATATTTGGACAATGCTAAGTTTAAGTGTCAACAATATGGAGATTGCGTGATTGTTAGTGAGTATCATAATCTTAGACATAATTTATTAGCCATATTCAAAAACTCAACTTAATCATTGGGCTAATAGGAGGGACACATCGGAGGCAGGAGTAGCCGAGAGAGAGAGAGAGAGAGAGAGAGAGAGAGAGAGAACATGTTTTTGATCGGGCGTCTCTTTTTTAACTAGGACACAGTACTTGACGACGGACAAGCGACACAAGAATCCGTCGCCAGATAAAATATTATAGCGACCAGGCGTCCCTTGACCATCTCATGGTTTTTCTCCGTTGTTCCCACGGTTAAACGCATAAACTAGTGAGATTTAGGCGACGACTCGACGATGCCTTCATAATTAAAATCCAAAATACCTGAAGTTGTTCGTCTGGCCGATGCATATCCGTCGCTATTTGGCTACAGATATCGTCCGTCGGTAACGTCCATCACTGATTATCAATATTTTAGTAGGGCTTATTCGTTTTCTATTTTCAATCTAAAACCTATTATTGAAACAACTACTAACTAATTTGTAGCGCTACCCACTTTATTCCCTCAAGTTCCATATCTTCTCTAAATCCCTTTCTCTCCATCAAATAGAGTTGGATAAAGTGTACAATAAAAATGTCATGTAATCACACGTGCAGATTAGAAGCCTTGGGTGCATGAATGCTTAACTCGACCAAGTGCATTTTGGAGCTTGGAAGACACTTAAACCAACAAAATTAGGTTTACAAAAGCAGTTCAATCCTTCATCTGTAACTTATTATTTATTACTTGAAATTCATGTCATTCGATGCATAAATGCTTACTAGTTAATACAGCTATGCGTCGGGATCTTTAAGCCCGTACATAAGTTCGCTTGCAGCGATCACTACTGTCATCGACTGTCGTTGCATGTGGCTTTGAAGCTCCTCCAGGGACCACAGCAGATATTGCAGAGATAGTACTGTCGATACCACTTCCAGCTCATCGTTTGTTAAGAAAATATTTGTTTTCAGCCTGATCGAGAACATTGTGGCAGCAGCAGCAGCAGCAGCAGCAGCGAAGGATCCTATGTGGTTGGACATTCAAGAGTACTTTAACAATACAAATGTCCAGCGATTTTTCTTAAGCAAATACTGGCGTAATATTTCCCAACATATTTTCCCAGGTGAAGTATATCAACTATTGTATACCAAATTTCTTGTAGAGAACGTACAAATGTCTAGGCAAATCGTTTTGAAGTGTTCAAATCGTTAAAAACTTTCAGATTATTGTCCTTTGTTCAAATGCTCAACCTGGGAATGTGTTGATATTGTAATGCATATATCACGAGTCCGATCATGGACAATGTAAACTCGTATGGATCATATATAGTAATGTTTGCTAGTAATGATATTGTCGAACAATCGATTAGTTATCTTTACTAAGTAATGTGTACGTGCATTCCACATACGTAAAAAAAATTGTTCCTAGGAATCGAAATCAAACAACCAAAAAAATATCTCACACCTTAACTACTTGAGTTCGAATTGTTTAGTTATAAATAAATAATATTAGATTGTTAAAAAATTAGTTATTTTTAAAATAAATAATTAGTGGAGTATTTACAATCATCCTAAACGGTTCAATTTTTAGCCGTTTTCAAACCTAATTATAAGAGTAGAGATAGGTACCATATTTTTATTTTATACATTTATATATATTTATGTTTTTTTTTTTTGATAGGTTTGGTAGTGTCAACAGTTACGTCTTTGTTGTCGTTAGTTATAACTAACTACTTTTTGATTGTGCTCAATAGAAAGAGATCTTTTATCCCTTAGAGATCTCAATCGATCTATTTGTTATCAATTGTAATCAGTTATCACTTTGTATATAAGGCTACCAGTATTCCTTACTAGGGTTACTTGCTCATATTAATAAATAGATAATCCATCTCTCATCTCTTTACCTAATAAATTAAACTAACACACGTTGTCAGTATGCATGTAGCTCTACCACGCAGAGACTCACGATTGCATGATCATCCTCGAACGATACTTCTTGACAAATGGAGAGATTTTTTTTTTTTTTCAAAGAAAAGATCATTCTGGATCAATCATCCAAGAATGACTTTTACTTAATCGTTTTGGATCAATTAGCAGAGCAATGGCATTCAATATATAGATCATTTTGAAACAACTAGCGTGCAATGGTGTAACATTCCTATCCTCTAGATACTAATATTATGGCATTCTTGTATTTCAGAGCATATAAAATTATCTATTTCCATAGAATTATTACTTTAATGTTAATTGACAGCGAACAATTTTTGTTTTTGATGGTATTGTGATCAATATTTTTTTTGGAATTTTTGCTTGGCAGTATTGAAATTTTTGTGATATTAATTTGCAATTTGGTTAACTTTAGCTAACCCTAGATGATTCCTAACCATGATTTTTTTTGTATCGTCATCACTATTTTTATTTTTATCATTATCATCATTATTATTATTGTTATTATTACCTCTTTTTCGTTCTCCTCCCTTATCGCCACCGAACAGCCTTCCATACTCTCTCTCTCTCTCTCTCTCTCTCAATCAACTATTTTCTCCCTTTCCCCATCAACCTCCACAACAGCAACAACATCTTGAGGGAGCCGCCCTCCTTTTCCACCGGTAGCAGGACTTCCGCTAGAACTGCCCTACTTTGTCATAAAGCTCTACCACCCATTCGTCCTCCTCGAGCTCCTCCATTTCAACCTCCTTTGTCTCCTCTGCTAGACGGTGCCACCTCCTGCCTCTGGGCCTTGCTGGCTTGCAATCTTGTCAAGCTTCACCCTTGTAGTCTCCTTCATGCCGCTAGCCTCGAGTAGTGCGTTATCCTCGAGCGATGAGCTGCCTCATGCAAAGAAATCATTTTTGTTGTCATGTTCATATTATCTTTGAACAACAATTTCTACACTTGAAACTTTTAAATCTATCACGTCCAAATTATCTCTGGTAGATGTCGTTGTAATAACTGGTTAATGTATTGAATATACCTAGCTTTAGGTATGCTATGGTCAATAGGTCCACATCAAACATTCTAATTTAATTACTCTCTATACCATAACTTGGTATATCATGGGAAGTAGATCCACATGAAAGCCCGAGCGAAGTCACCTTCAAAATCTGGTATTTCCTAGAATTCTCCAGCAAGTCAAGAATCTTTTTCCCTAACAAAGTATAGCACTATCACACGTTCAAATTACCTCTGATAACTATTCTTTGCTTAGAATGTTCACATTAACTAGCTACCCGTACCTACACTACCAGAATAAGTCAAATTAGCGACGTCTAAAAATATCGCTAAATAACCAAAAAAATGTCGCTAAATGAGTTTAGCGACGTAATTAGCGACGTATGAAAGTTGTCGAAAAAAATCAAGTGGCAAAAAAAAACGTCGCTAAACGTCGCTATACCGACATTTTTTAGCGACTTTAAAGTGTCGCAAATTTTTGCGACGTTTAGCGACGCCGAGTCACTACTTAGCGACGTCAGTAGAGTCGCTAAACGTCGCTAATTAGCGACTTATATAGCGACGTTACACCGACGTCTTTAATGACCTGGCAATACTGCCGTGTCAGCAATTGGCGACGTCATTAGCGACGTCAATAGCGACGTTACACCGACGTCTATAATGACCTGGCTATACTGCCATGTCAGCATTTGGCGACGTATAGCGACGTCATTAGCGACGTCATTAGCGACGTATTTAGCGACGTGTTACAACATCGCTAATTAGCGACGTATTTAGCGACTTAAGATAACGTCGCTAAACGCCGCTAAAACCGTCGCTAATTTTTAAAAAAAATTAAAAAAAATATTATCCAGATTGGTGATTCCCTGTAGTTCTAGTCCTCCTCCTCCTCCATCTCCTCTTCTTGACACCACAAGAACCACCCTTCTTCGACTCCTCCTCCATCTCCACTATATAATCCAATTAAATTAAAGACCACAAGAAGCATTGTTGAAGTATCAATCAAATTAAATTAAGTAAAAAAGTAAATACCACAAGAAGCATCATACATCATGCCTATTGTTGAAGTATCAATAATTCATAACATACAATCGCATCATAAATAATAATAAAAATAACTATACTACTGCGGATCTGCAGGACGCTGACCAGCGGCGCGCTTGAAGGATAAGAACTCCTCATACTCGTCCCGTGGAATCGACACCGATGTCGATGGATAAGGCAGTGACGTCGATGGAGGCCGTGCCCGCTCCAAGTCTGCGAGTCGCTGGTTGTAAGAATCCAGGGTAGATAACAGCCTCGTACTGCTATCACCCATTGAATCCTGCATCCTCGTAAGTTTCTCGCCCATCGATAGCTGTGACGCTTGCAGCTCCATGATGTTGCGGTCATTGGAGGCTCTAATATCATTTGTCAGGTCCCGTAGCTCCGTCATGCTGCGGTCGAGCATATCCAATCGTGCGATGAGCATCGGATCGTCCGCCTGCTGCTGGGACCGGGGCTGCTCCTCCATACTTCGCAGCAAGTCGTCACGGAGAGACGCAATCTGACGGTTAACGGCCTCCTAGACGGCCTCCTGGACTTGGGCCAACGACTGCGAGGGCTGCGACTGCGAGGGGTGTATGCAATGCGCAGCTGTCTGGGAGGCCCTAGATGACTGCGTCGCAACCAGGGCGCCATAGGAGCCCGTACCGTAGTATGTACCCCTCTGGAGACCACCAGCTGCGGTCACCCACAGGTCGTCCGCCGACGGAGATGGAGCGGGCTGCGACGAAGTACCAGCCTCTCCAGGTGTAGGTGTATTAGCAGTCGTCCGCTCACGCAGCCTAAGATACTCGGCCTAGAAAAGGTTTGAAAACTCGATAATTGCCTAAGTTATATTAAAATAAACACAAAGTAAAGTAATACTTACGTAGGTCTGTTAGGCCCTCTCATCAATGAGATTTCCGTCCTTGCGATGGGTGGCCACTGCTACTGCTTACCTTCTTTAAATCAGTCACCCACTGCTACTGCTTACCTTCTTCCTCAATATTTGATTACCCCTTATCCCGAGCCACACACTCATGTGTGCACTATAGTATCACTATGAATACCCAATCTTCTCTCAGATGTTAATTGGTGTTATATCTGACACTTGCCCTCATGTCCTTCAAATCATACGAGTTCAAACCCCATCTCAAACACATCCATATCCTGCCTTGCACTAGTTGCTGACTGGCTCAGTAAGTTGCTGCACAAGGATGCAGTGTTTACACTGTATTAGGACCCCCTCACACCTGCCTGCAGAAGCTAACAACCAACTACAATGCACCTAAACCTTAATGCACACTATGTTCAGCTGTGCAGTGCCTCCCCAAGTTGCCTGTTGCACATTGGGCTGATGTGCCTCAAGTCTCCCCCTGCTCACTGCTAGTAAGCAGTGCTCACTACTGCTGTTACCTCTCTCGTCGACTTGGGCCAGTCGGCCCTAACCCTAACCCTAACCCTAACCCTAACCCTAACCCCATGTCAAAACACCTAACCCTAACCCTAACCCTACGTCCTGAACAGTGTCTGTGTCAGTGTGTGTGTGTGTGTGCAGTGTCTGTGTCTGTGTCAGTGTCTGTGTGTCGATGGTGTGTGTGTCAATGTCACATATGTCCTGTGAGAGAGAGAGAGAGAGAGAGAGAGAGTAGGGTTTACCGGAGTAGTCGCGGTGGAGACTCGGTCGACGGAGCGGGGGGGGGGAGGATTTTTTTTCGAATCAAAATTTTAACAGATGGGGGAAAATGAAATCGAGCCCTAATTAACCAAATTTTAGCGACGTTTAGCGACGTCCACTAAAAACGTCGCTAAATTGAATTTTAGCGACGTCGATGACGTCGCTAAACACGTTGCTAAATATTTTTAATATAAAGGTCGCTATATACGTCGCTAAACGTCGCTAAATTAGACATATTAGCGACGTTTAGCGACCTTAATTGAACTTATAGCGACTTATCTTTTAAAATCTTAATAAAAGTCGCTAAACGTCGCTAAATGTCACCATTTAGCGACGTCTAGCGACGTTTTCATAAGGAGTCGCTAATTTATATATTATTAGCGACATTTATTTTGACGTCGCTAAAATACGTCGCTAATCCCGCTTTTTCTAGTAGTGCTATTGGCAGGTATGCCTAGGGTAGTGAGTCCATTTCAAAAAATTCTCTAATGGAGTTATCTTTGTTTTCCCCAACAAAGTTGTAGGCACTATCATTTCCACATTACCTATAAACCCTTGCACTCTCTATTGGTCTTTATCTTTAAATTTTTGCATCTCTAAATTCTCATAGCCTATAGATATTTTATTCTTAATCCCCAACTTGATTAGGAATAACCATATGTCATCTCCTCACCTCTAACAAAATGCTTCAGTCCCAAATTCTAGTACTAATCCCTAGTTGGATTAGGAGTGCTTGTTTAAACCGCTATGTCCTCAGCACCACTAAGTGGTTGATCTTGAACTTAATTTATGTTTTGCTTGTCCATATTACCTCTGAACAATCAAGGTTCCTACACTTGGTTCCAACTAATACATCCACAATACCTATGTTAGTTGAACCTTAATTCCTCAGTAAAGTTTTTGATCCTTTATGTCGTGTCAAATCTTCACCTTTGAACAGATTTATCGTCTAAACTTAAATTCTTTCCTGTCATGTTCCATACCTCTGAATAATACATTTTCAACCTTGGACATGTATCATCCCATAATGGACTTCGTTATGTTTCTTTATATTGTCAGTTTGGTAATGCCTGAAAAACTAAAACATGCAACTGATTATTTTGTTTATAACTTATATATATGGGAAATTGATACCAAAATATATCAGAAGGCCGTTGAAGGACTTCGTCTAACTAATGCAAATAGTTCTAAACTCAGGAACATGATCTTTAGCAATCAGGTTGAGGCGTTCACTTTATAGATTAAAATAATTCGGGTGAATGTGATATGAATAACTAAGTGGGTATTTGATCAGCTAGGGGTATTTAAATAATTCAGTAGGCCCTTGAATATTCACCAAGAAATTATATTCTAGATTTACGATTGTAGCTATGTCCATGACATTAATCTCATAAATCTCATTATGACTCCTAAAGAACTTGAGATAATTATCTCGCACGTGAAGTCAGAATTTGACATGAAGGATCTGGGGAAAAATCAATTTTGGTTTGGCCTACAGCTTGAGCATTGTACCTCCCGACGATATTTTAGTTCACTAATCGAGTTATATCAAGATGGTGTTCTATTAGTTTCATATGGACAAATCAAAACCCTTGTGTCCTATCATGATTGTCTAATCTCTAGATGTAAATGAGATCCATTCCATCATAACTGTAAACACGATGAAGAGCTATTAGAATATGAAGTTCCATACATAAGTACAATAGGCATATTATTGTACTTAGCTTTTAATGTACTAGACCTGATGTCTCATTTGTTGTAAAACTATTAGCTAGATTATACCATTGTACATGCGAACATGCTGTAACTTGAATGGCATGAAAGACATCATTCCTCGCCATAAGGGTACTACAGACATGGACTTATTGTAGTGCCCCGCATCCAGTGGTCCACTAACATAATACCTGTGTCTTTGACGCGGTTGAAAATAGAGTATCGAAAATCCTTACGACCCAATCGATCACGGACAAAATGCAATAAACCTTTCCAACTCATGGATCGACTTCTATTGAAATGAGTCCAAGAGTTTTCGTTGGAAGTTTTGCTGCTTTATTTTATTGATTTGCATTTTCATGTTGCTTTCGATTATTTGGTTTTCATAGCTCGCTTTTCTTGCTTGCGTATTCATTTTGAATCGTAAGAGAAAGAGATCGAAGGATGCTAACCAAGTATTGGTATAATTTCAAGACGCATAACCAATAAGTGATCGCTGCGTGAGGCTTCCCTATTCTCTTGAGTTGATTCAATCGATGAGTGGCTTCTGCCCTTCGATAAAACATTTTGTCTTCACGCCTTAATAAAAGAAATCTTTAGTTCACTCAATTGCATGTCCCTCTTTTCAATAATATCACTATAACAGGATAATAATAAGAGAGATGGAAATTATATGCTAGATTTATAGAACTGCTGCTTTACTTGGTTCATTATAACAGAACTGTACTACTTGAAACATAAAATCATCATTGAACTCGTTCAGAGAATTGATACTTGACCCTTATCGAATGATGCATACATAGAACATATAGAAAACCTCTCATGGTTTAAAATTAATCGATATTGACATATTGAAGAGCTAAGGCTCTATCGAAAAGAGATAGTCCCTAATAGATGTATATTGTTCAACTGTTGCAATAGAAATATTTTTATATTATATAATGCATTCATCGCATCGGTCTTGGACAACTTGTGCACAAGGTAACGTCTCTCGAGCGATTCTTAGGGCACTGGGAATCGTTCAGCCCAGGAGAGAGAATCGAAATACCATTAGGCTTATAGTCCTCGCGATTAGGGGGGTATTATGTCTAATAGTTAGACTGGGCTCGTAGTTCCAATTGTTATTCATGGGTTTACCCATGGACTATCATATAGTTAGGCCGCATGCTAGGTTATGCTTCTTGTATACCTAATACTTGATGCCAAGACAGATTCATGATTTTATTCATATATGCAAATTATGGCTAACTTGTGTGTCTGCTACAGGAATAACGATTGACCGTGGGTAAAAAATCCCAATCAAGTGATACCTTCATTGTTTATTTTTTTTGCATGAATTGTTAAAAAGAACCTAAACAACTAAAAATATCACATAACAATAATATTTGCTAGCTTCTTACTTAGTGTTGATTTTTAGGTAAGTTTGGCTATGGTCGCTCACTAGTACTAGCTGGGTACTGAACTACGTTTGTGGGCATTTTCAGGTTCAGGTAGAGAGCATTCTGTATTTGTAGGAGCGCATCCAATCCAGTGGAACCGTGTTCGTTGCTTTCAAAATTTTATTCCAGTTTACAAGTTTTTCTTTCAGGGTCTTTTATTATTATCTTAGTACAATGATATGATATATGGATATTGTGGCTAGATTTGGATTTAAAAGAGATGTAAGTCAACTATGTCATATTTTGTAATTAGTCAAGCAAAAGTATATTGTAATCCATTTCAAGTATTCAATAAAGAAAGTATCTTGTGTTCCTATCAAATGTGTTCAATCTTTGATTTTTTTGCAAATAAAATTCTGTATTTCTATATCCATTGTCTATTTTGTGTTTTGTGCATGTATTATGCCTTGTGCAAGCACAACATAGGCTTGCATGACATCATGCCCAGTAGTGACTTTCGTCCCTCCGGGATCAGGGTGTGACACTTGTTTTATAATTATCCACCTCGGAATGGATCAAACTTCTTTGATTCTCATAATGATGCCAACATTGTCATCTATGATGATAGTGGTTGTTTATCTGATTTGCTCAATATGAGATCCCAAAGTGGTTATCTTCACCATTTGTGTTATATTGATATCTTGGAATTCTACATAGCATACCCTGATCGCCACTTTTTCAAATTATGTCAAGCTAATCACTATTAATGATGATACCCGGGAGTATATATGGTTTTGAACCATCATTAAGCATATTGGGATTGACCATATTATCTTCTATCAACGATATCCTAACGATAATATATGTAGAAAATGCTGCATGCATTCACTACCAGAAAAAGTCAAATTAGCGACGTAAAAAAATGTCGCTAAATGACAAAAAAAGTCGCTAATCATATTTAGCGACGTAATTAGCGACGATTTACAGAAGTCGGAACTCAGCACGTCGCTAAAAGAAAAAATGTAGCTAAACGTCGCTATTCCGACGTTTTTTAGCGACTTAAAATATGTCGCAAAATTAGCGACGCTTAGCGACGCAGCGTCGGTAAATTAGCGACGTACATAAACGTCGCTAAACGTCACTAATTAGCGACTTATTCAGCGATGTATTTAGCGACGTATTCAGTGACGTATAGTAGCGTCGCTAAACGTCGCTAAATTTTCATTGAAAAATAAAAAAATTGTTATAAATTACCAATATAATTTTCTGCAGTTTATGAATTTCTAATTAAAAATAGACCCGGAGCAACCCTCCGTTGAATTCTTTGGGTTCGCCGAACCCTTCAGTAGAACACTAACACTGGTAATTTTTAAGTATCACATTACCAATCTCTTGCAATTTATGAATTTCTAATTAAAAATAGACCCGGAGCAACCCTCCGTTGAATTCTCTGGGTTCGCCGACCCCTTCGGTTGAACACTCAACACCGGTAATTTTTAAGTATCACAGTCACACAATATACACAAAATAAAAGTATCACAGTCACACAAAATGCATAATATATAAGTATCACAGTCACACAAAATGCATAATATATAAGTATCACAATCACACAATAACCATAATAAAAGTATATGAAACATCACAGTATCAATCTCGAGGATATCCAATACGCTGGGGCACATACCAGTCCCTCAGATACTGCGCATAAACAGCGTCTATGTGATTAATCTCCGGTATAGGTGCTGGGTGAATGGAACTCCTCGTCTGAGATACAGCCGCTATAGGTGCTGGGTGACTGGAACTCTCCGTCTGAGATACATCAGGTGGTATCTTTTCCTCCTTAACATTAGGAGGCATCACTTCCTCCTTAACAGTAGGAGGTGTCTCTCTCAAGCGACGTGCACGTGCTCGGGTCATGGGTGTTATCTGGTATGATAGATGAAAACAAAGAATATAATTGATCAGTATCGGGTATCGGTCAATATCAGATCGGAACATGTCAAACTGTATAGGTATCGATCGCATTGGATTAGTATCGGCGGATACTACAAACTAAGGATAAAAGAGTTAGTTCAAAAAAGAAACATGATATTGCAAACGAAGTTTACTGATATAGGACTAAACTAAAAGTAATAAAGAAAAAAATATATACAAAGGATACCTTTATTACAACAAAGTAGTATTAAGTTCAACATCAATGGTTTAAAATGGAACTGAGTACATATTGATGGCAAAAGATACCAAAAATGAAGAAGCACACATTAATGGACAAAGTTACCAAAGAACGATATTTTTCATACTAGGATGCCCTAACTAAGTGTCAAATGGAACACTACTATCATTAACTAATTCCTTATAATACTCAAGTATCTACACCCTTAACACCCTTATTAGCTAATACCAAATATCCAGTTATACATCTAATACTCTCACATTACCTAGGTGTTACCCCAAGTAATACCAACCTTTAGTCAATTCCTATCATCTCAACTTTGCCCATACTCAATCCCTGCACAGCAGTGCTTACTGACTAAGTACCTACCTGCACAACCCAAGCCTCACACACTGTTGGGCACCCACAGTCCATAACCCATCAACTACTAACCAGTAGTTCACCCCTTAACTGCAGACTAAAACCAAGCTCCATGTACACTACCTGACACATGGATATCTAACTGCAGTTTTGAACAAATACTACTATATTTATACATAGACACACATGAAACACTCAAACTTCATCACTCAACTAAACTGAAATCAACCCGACCCAAATATCCTACATGTACAGTCACTCCTACCCACTGTACTGCACAGTAGTGTACTCGAGCCTGCACCTCTGCCTACAGCAACCACAAGTTGCTTCTACCTGACCCCTTGCTGCTGGAACAACAACATCTCCTAACCACAGGTCAAAAACCCTAACCCTAACCCCAGGTCAAAAACCCTAACCCTAACCTTAACCCTAGGTCACGTGTGTGTCGTGTCAGTGTGTGTGTCAGTGTCTGTAACGTGTGTGTGTCGTGTTAGTGCCATGTGTGTCCTGTGAGAGAGAGAGAGAGAGAGAGTTAGGGTTTACCTAGAGGAGGAGGAGGAGGGGAGAGGATGCTGCCGGAGGGTGGAGGACGCGGCTTGAGGCGGGTCGCCGGGAGGGAGGAGGGGGCGCCGGAGGGAGGAGGGAAGCCGGAGGGGGAGGACGCGGCCGAGGGGGGTCGCCGGAGGAAGGAAGGAGGATCCGGAGCGGGAGAGATCGAGAGTGCGCGGGTTTGAAATTTGGGAGAGGGAGAGGGAGAGATCGAAGGAAATGGGGGAATCAGCCCTAAGTAAAAAATTTAGCGACGTTTTAGCGACGCCAATAATGACGTCGCTAATTTAGAATTTAGCGACGTTTAGCGACGTCTTAAACGTCGCTAATTTAGCGATGTCTTAAACGTCGCTAATTTAGCGACGTCTTAAACGTCGCTAATGACGTCGCTAAATGTCCAAAATATATACGTCGCTAAAAACGTCACTAAACGTCGCTAAATAAAATATTTTTGCGACGTTTAGTGACCTAATTTGAACTTGTAGTGACTAATCTTTTAAAAACTGAATAAACGTCGCTAAACGTCGCTAAATATCGCCAATTAGCGAAGTCTAACGACGTTTTCACATGGAGTCGCTAAATTAGCGACGGTTTAACCTGGAGTCGCTAAAAAACGTTGCTAATCCCGCTTATTCTAGTAGTGATACTTCACTCACAACTGAACACTCACAAGCTCCTTTAGCTACTGCAATACCCCTTGAACTGAACCTACACCCAGAAAATATATACAAAGGATACCTTTATTACAACAAATTAGTATTAAGCTCAACATCAATGGTTTAAAATAGAACTGAGTACATATTGATGGACAAAAGATACCAAAAATGAAGAAGCACACATTAATGGACAAAGATACCAAAGAACGATATATTTTCGTATTTAGTATTAATATTAATATTAATGAAGAGATTGGGAAGGTTGTTGTCCATAGAAACCCAAACACAATTAAGTTCCTTTATGAGTGGCATCAGGTACTTGTCAACTTCCCATAAAAACCCACACAAAATTGAGTTATTACACATACCCGATGAACTTGCTTATATCAACCTAATCCTGATAACCCGATTTACAGGTGCTAAGTAAACTAACCCTAACCCGAGGTCAAAAATCCTAACCCTAACCCTAACCCTAACCCTAACCCCAGGTCAAAAACTGTCACTACCACGTTTTAGAAAAAAGGGTATTTTAGTAATTTCCTATTTAAATAAATATTGTGCATGGTAAATAATTTTTGTTGTATTATTTAATTGTTGTTAGATATTATTTAATTATTTTGGACTTATTTTAGTGGACCCAACTAGTTTAGTTTGGACCCATGGACCAACATGAATTAATTAGTTAGACTTGGCCCATTTAGAAAGCCTATGGTTAAGAAGATGGATTAAATTAATTAAATGATTAGACTAGAAGCTTCCTTCCTTAATTATTTCTTCATGAGAGGCCCCAAGGGGTACATTGGACATTTTACAATTGCTTGGGGGAGGGGCTATGGCCGGCCTATTAAAGAGGGGGGGAAATTTCTCTCTCCTCTCATCTCATTCCAAATCTAGATCTAGAATTCTCCCACTACCAAATTCCCTCCATTCCCAATCCAATTCCCTACCAAATTCATTCCAATTTCTTTCCAATTCACCATTAGAGAAGGAGGAAGCAAGGATCTAGAAGAAGGAAGCAAGGATCTACAAAGAGGAGCAAGGATCTACAATTTGGAGGCAAGTTCATCTCAATTGGAGGTTTCATTGGGAATCCATCTCCCAATAGGTATAATTCAGATTTTCCCATTTAAATAGCTTCTAAATCTGAGATTTAATCATGTAAAATCAACCTATATGTATGTACTACCCATAGGACTTTGTTTTGTGTTCATAGGAGACCCATGGAGAAAGTTATGGTGCTTTTTGTGTCAATTTTGTTGGAATTCCGAATTTACATTTTTTGTGTGTGTCAATTGATCCTATAGATCAATTGGACATGAGATTTGTGTTTGAGGCTAGTGTCGTGTCCATATTGGGATACTTGTGGTTCGTATCCCAACTATTTGGTGATACGTGTCATTTGGGGGTTTTCCTCCGACACGGGGCTTTGAACATGTCGTATTTTGACACGGACACATAGATCTACTTTTGACGCTTTGATTTATTTATAAATATTATTTGTGATTTGTTTGTGTCCTTCGGGGTGCAATTGGTTGTGTGTTGGACTCGTGTCGCATGCGTATCCTAGATCTAGTGGGATACGGTGAGATACTCTCCAATTGTGTGTATTTTTGTATAGATCTAATTAATTGTGGTTCAATTCTTCATTTATAATTAGTATATATATATGGATATTAAATATTTATTTTGTGTATTTATTATAGTAATTATTGTAGCATAGATCTATATTTTGGGTGTGCTAATATAATGTACAATATAATATGTAGCTTTCTTGCATGCAAATATATATGTTACTACTTGTTAAATAATATAATTTATACATAAAATGTTTTATAAAATATATTTGTATGTTTAATTGTGTAATTATATTATTTATAATTATTATGTAATTATTTGGATATTAATGTAAATATTTTAGGTGTGCTTCTAGCCATGTAAATTATATGTTCTTTGTTAAATATTTGAAGGTATAAGTTTATGTGTATATTAATATATATATGTATATTTTTGTATTAATGGTTTATATATATATATATATATATATATATATATACTGTTTTATATATTCTGTTTATATATATATATATATTGTTTTATATATTCTGTTTTTATATATATAATTATATATATATAACTTGTTTTAGTGACAGTGAATTAATGACAGTAAAAACTGTCATTAATTAGCCGACTAATAGCAGCCGCTGTAGCCTTCGGGCAATTAATGACAAACCTGTCATTAATTGCAGCAGCGGAAAACAACAGCTTTTCTGCGATGCTTTTCCGCGACAGTTTAACTGTCAGCGAAAACCAAAGCAGTGGCAGTTTATTATTTGGGTTTCGGTGACAGTCCTTCGGTGACAGTCCCGACTGTCACTATTTAAACTGTTTTGATTTAATCCTATTTTAATCACTGTTTTTCAATGACGCTTTGACAGATTTAATGTATATATTATATATTTTAATTGTATATATATATATGTATATATATATGTGTTTTGTGAGGAATAATAATTGTAATAATATATTATGTTATTTATATAAATGTTGGGTTGTATATATATTATTTTAGGGTATATATTAATTATATTATTAGTATACTTTGTGTGAGTTCTTTTTGAATCTAATTTGATACCTAAATTATTGTAGTTTATCTCTATATTATTTTATAGATGTCTTGTGAGGTGGACTTTGGGTTTGACCATGTTTGACTTTAGTGGACTTTAGAGTTGACCATAGTTGACTTTGGACTTAGAATTGACTTATTGACCTAGAAATTGCCTAGTTTGACTTGTTCTCTTTCCGGGACCTTGTATTAATGTGGTATTCTATATCTAGGTCTTCGAGGCACCGAGTCAGACATTTGTGAGACTGTTCATTGGACTTCAGGCGAGTACATTCTCTGATAGTTTCTTATTTATGATATCCTCTATGTTCGTTGTATCTAGTGTAGATATACATGTTCTCTTGACACTATGGTTACACGGATTGGTATATCCGGATCTCGTCATGAGATGTTATTCCTTGGTATATGGTGTATATGGTGCAAGTATTGTTTCATTGGTTATCTTGTACATGTACAGACACCAATTCTCGGGGAGACTAGCTATCTTCTTGGGGAATCTAGTGCCATAACGTACCGTGGTTGGATCTATTATACCAGTCGGGGTGGAGAGTATTTTAGTGTAGATATGTGATCATACCCTCCTTGTGCATGTCTTGTTCCTTGTGAGTGTTGATCATACACCGCACGTATAATCAGCCAGGCCATCATACTCTTGTGCAAGTTTCCAAGCCGATCACATGTTAAAGCTAGTACTCACACACTTAGTCATTAGTATTCTTGTTCCATCAGCATATTGTTCATTATTGTATTTCTTTCCAGTATTTCCTTATTGTCTATACATTCTTGTATCTATTTATGCATCTTGTTTATCCACAACTATTTACTGTTACATAGTTTTTATCATTATTTGAGAACTGCTGTTAGGGTTGTACTCTGCTCCTTTCCTGACTGGATATATTTTTCCAGATGACACTGAGGAGTACCCTACCTATTATGGACCCCAGGATGTTGTGGGTTTAGATTCTGAGACCCTGGCTCAAGAGGGACTTATCCCAACTGAGACAGTTGACCCTGGAGTTGTAGCTTTATAGTTTTGTAGTATTCTTTGTACTGGATTTGTCTCCAGCATATTTCTGTAATTTTCTTCAGACTCATTGATGTATTATTTTAGACTCATGAGTTATATTGTGACTATTCTATTCTTTATCTGATTCGTGCTCATTTCCACCTTAGTTCTGTGATTGAGTATACTATCATTATTGGTGGTTCATTATATTGTTAGATAGTTTATCTAGACAGCGTTCTACCGCCGATTCTGCGGCGTAGGCTGGGCGTTATTTCCGACTAGTACCCTTACACCGGGTGTGGGTCGTGACACGTTTTTGGTGGTGGCCCATGCAGGTCTAGCTTCACAAGTATGTGATGTCGTGGTAGTGCGACAACTTAGTTGTACTACTGCGAGCCTGCGATAGGATATAGGATATAGGCTGAGATACTCAATCACATCTAGGAAAATTCTTTTGATTCAACTATTCTCCTTTGACGTTGATACTTGATCCCTTAAACTGTCCTTTCCTTGATGTCTTACATCTTGTGCCATATTAATTCTATTCTTCTTGATTCCATTCCAACTTTAGGTTTGTTTGATAGTGGTGCTTCCCATAGTTTTGTATCTGTTTCTTTTGCTCTAAAGCATGGTTTGGTAGCTGAGTCTTTGCTTAGGACTTACAAGATCATGACCGGGGGAGGCATTATCCTGGTTAATGATATTTGCAAAGATCGGAGAGTTACTCTGGGAGGCCGGGAGTTGAGTGCGTATCTACTTGTAATGCCACTTCCGAGCTACGATATTGTACTCGGGATGGATTGGTTGAGTAGGCACCGTGCTAGCATAGATTGTAGAGGAGGTAGAGTTTTGTTTGGTCCGCCAGGAGAGCCAGAGTTCGAGTTTGCTAGAGGAACTGCGGAGCAGGAAGAAGGCATTATTTGTGGAGCTATGGTGGAAGACAAGGAGTTGCCACATCCGTTGATAGCAGAATTTTTGGATGTATTTCCTGAAGAATTGCCAGGATTGCCGCCAGATCGAGATATTGAATTTTCTATAGACTTGGTGCCAGGTGCAGAACCGATTTTGCAGCATGTCTATAGAGTAATCAACAGCGAGCTGGTCGAGTTGAAGAAGCAGGTGGACGAATTGCAGGATAAGGGGTTTATCAGATTGAGTTCTTCACCATGGGGAGCCCCGATATTGTTTGTACCGAAGAAGGATGGATCGGTGCGTATGTGCATTGATTACAGGGCTTTGAATAATCTCACTATCAAGAATAAGTATCCTTTGCCACGGATTGATGATCTGTTTGATCAGTTGAGTGGTACGAAGGTGTTTTCTAAGATAGATTTGAGATCAGGCTACCATCAGGTGAAGGTGAAGCCGGAGGACATACCGAAGACTGCTTTTAGAACTCGGTATGGTCAGTTCGAGTTTATGGTGATGCCGTTTGGTTTGACTAATGCACCCGCGGTATTTATGAACTTGATGAACAAGGTGTTCCACCAGTACCTTGACAAGTTCGTGGTGGTGTTCATCGACGACATACTCATATACTCGAGGACACCGGAGGAGCATGAGGAGCATTTGAGGATTGTGTTGGATGTGCTGAGGAAGGAGAAGCTGTATGGAAAGTTGTCCAAATATGAGTTTTTCCTGGACAAGGTGGAATTCTTGGGGCATGTTGTGACTGGTGATGGTATTTCAGTGGATCCGAAGAAGATTTCAGCAGTGGAATCTTGGAAGACTCCGAGTTCGGTAGCAGAGATCAGGAGTTTCTTGGGATTGGCAGGCTACTACACAAAGTTTGTGCAAGATTTTTCGAGGATTGCCGAGCCGATGACCAGACTCACAAGGAAGGATGTGGAGTTTGTTTGGACGGAAGATTGCCAGGCCGCTTTTGAGGAGTTGAAGAAGAGGTTGACGTCTGCTCCTATTTTGACATTGCCATCAGGGTCCGGAGGTTTTACTATTTATAGTGATGCATCGGGAAAGGGTTTAGGTTGTGTTCTTCAGCAGCATGGGAAAGTGATTGCCTATGCATCCAGGCAATTGCGTCCTCATGAAAAGAACTATCCTACCCATGATTTGGAGTTGGCAGCTGTCATATTCGCCCTGAAGTTGTGGAAACATTATTTGTACGGAGAGCGTGTGGATATCTTCACAGACCAAAAAAGCTTGAAGTACGTTTTCACGCAAAAGGAGTTGAATATGAGGCAGCGTCGGTGGTTGGAACTGATGAAGGATTTTGATATCTCTTTGCAATATCATCCTGGGAAAGCCAATGTAGTTGTCGATGCTTTGAGCAGGTATCCGGTAGCTATGTTCTTGACGCAGGATCGATATCTGTTGGAGGACTTGGAGAGCTTGGGCATTGAGGTGATTGTTCCTGGGTGTGCTATGCAGATGTGGGGATTGCAGATACACTCAGATTTGATGGACAGGATCAAGGCAGCACAGTATGATGATGTATCTTTGAGGAGTATCAGAGCTCAGGTGAGAGCAGGATTGGAGGATGATTTCACTATTGCAGAGGATGGATCCTTGAGGCATGGAGTTAGATTGTGTGTGCCTAGTGGGGAGTTGCGAGAGAAGATATTGCAGGAAGCGCATCGCTCTCAGTATTCCATACATCCAGGTGCTAACAAGATGTATCGGGATATGCGAGAGAGTGTGTGGTGGTATGGCATGAAGAGGGAAGTGGCACAGTTTGTATCCAGATGCTTAGTGTGCCAGCAGGTGAAAGCCGAGAGGCAGAGGCCAGGAGGTTTACTTCAGCCATTACCCATTCCAGAGTGGAAGTGGGAACACATTACTATGGATTTTGTGTCCGGACTACCACGATCTCCAGGAGGAAAAGACGCGATTTGGGTCATTGTTGATAGATTGACCAAGTCGGCCCACTTTTTGCCTTTCAAGGTGGGTTTGTCTACGGAGAAGCTGGCAGAGATGTATGTGAGGCAGATCGTTAGGATACATGGAGTTCCCGTCAGCATAGTCTCAGATTGGGATAGTCGTTTCACTTCTCATTTCTGGAGGAGTTTGCAGGAGAGTTTGGGCACTCAGCTCAAGTTCAGTACTGCATATCATCCCCAGACAGATGGGCAGTCAGAGAGGACTATTCAGACTCTCGAGGATATGTTGCGCACTTGTGTACTAGATTTCGGGGGTTCTTGGGAGGACCATCTCCATTTGGTAGAGTTTGCTTACAACAACAGTTACCAGGCCAGTATAGAGATGTCACCTTTTGAAGCTCTATATGGTCGGAGGTGTCGTACTCCTTTGTCTTGGGACGATGTTGGAGAGAGAGTTTTGCTTGGGCCAGAGATGGTTGTGGATGCAGCAGAGAAGGTTCAGTTGATCAGAGACAGACTTCGAGTGGCGCAGGACAGACAACGGCATTGGGCCGATAGCCATCGGAGACCCTTGGAGTTTGAGGTGGGTGGTTTGGTGTTTCTGAGGATTTCTCCGACACGAGGCACGATTCGCTTCGGTGGAGGCGAAAAGCTTAGTCCGCGATTCATTGGACCTTTCACTATTCTATAGAGGGTCGGTGCAGTTGCTTATAGACTAGACTTGCCACCTGCATTGGAGGGAGTGCACAACGTGTTTCATGTGTCGCAGTTGAGACGATACGTGGCAGATCCTAGTCATGTATTGGATCACTCAGAGATAGAGGTGGGCCCTACTCTTAGCTATCCAGAGCAGCCAGTTGGGATTCTGGATCGGAGAGAGAAGGTGCTGAGGAACCAGACTATTCCTTTGGTGCGCGTCGCATGGAGTAATCACTCTCCGGGGGAGTCTACCTGGGAGAGAGAGGATAAAATGCGAGAGCGTTATCCATATTTGTTTGTACCTTGAGGTATGTTATTTCTAGTTATGTTCTGTTCATTGTTATGTTCTGTTCATTAGTTAGTTGTGATTCTTTAGTTCTGTTCTGTGTTTTTCTGGGGGTAGTTTTCGTCTTTGAATTTCGAGGACGAAATTATTTTAAGGAGGGTAGACTTGTCACTACCACATTTTAGAAAAAAGGGTATTTTAGTAATTTCCTATTTAAATAAATATTGTGCATGGTAAATAATTTTTGTTGTATTATTTAATTGTTGTTAGATATTATTTAATTATTTTGGACTTATTTTAGTGGACCCAACTAGTTTAGTTTGGACCCATGGACCAACATGAATTAATTAGTTAGACTTGGCCCATTTAGAAAGTCCATGGTTAAGAAGATGGATTAAATTAATTAAATGATTAGACTAGAAGCTTCCTTCCTTAATTATTTCTTCATGAGAGGCCCCAAGGGGTACATTGGACATTTTACAATTGCTTGGGGGGGGCTATGGCCGGCCTATTAAAGAGGGGGGGAAATTTCTCTCTCCTCTTATCTCATTCCAAATCTAGATCTAGAATTCTCCCACTACCAAATTCCCTCCATTCCCAATCCAATTCCCTACCAAATTCATTCCAATTTCTTTCCAATTCACCATTAGAGAAGGAGGAAGCAAGGATCTAGAAGAAGGAAGCAAGGATCTACAAAGAGGAGCAAGGATCTACAATTTGGAAGCAAGTTCATCTCAATTGGAGGTTTCATTGGGAATCCATCTCCCAATAGGTATAATTCAGATTTTCCCATTTAAATAGCTTCTAAATCTGAGATTTAATCATATAAAATCAACCTATATGTATGTACTACCCATAGGACTTTATTTTGTGTTCATAGGAGACCCATGGAGAAAGTTATGGTGCTTTTTGTGTCAATTTTGTTGGAATTCCGAATTTACATTTTTTGTGTGTGTCAATTGATCCTATAGATCAATTGGACATGAGATTTGTGTTTGAGGCTAGTGTCGTGTCCATATTGGGATACTTGTGGTTCGTATCCCAACTATTTGGTGATACGTGTCATTTGGGGGTTTTCCTCCGACACGGGGCTTTGAACATGTCGTATTTTGATACGGACACATAGATCTACTTTTGACGCTTTGATTTGTTCATAAATATTATTTGTGATTTGTTTGTGTCCTTCGGGGTACAATTGGTTGTGTGTTGGACTCGTGTCGCATGCGTATCCTAGATCTAGTGGGATACGATGAGATACTCTCCAATTGTGTGTATTTTTGTATAGATCTAATTAATTGTGGTTTAATTCTTCATTTATAATTAGTATATATATATGGATATTAAATATTTATTTTGTGTATTTATTATAGTAATTATTGTAGCATAGATCTATATTTTGGGTGTGCTAATATAATGTACAATATAATATGTAGCTTTCTTGCATGCAAATATATATGTTACTACTTGTTAAATAATATAATTTATACATAAAATGTTTTATAAAATATATTTGTATGTTTAATTGTGTAATTATATTATTTATAATTATTATGTAATTATTTGGATATTAATGTAAATATTTTAGGTGTGCTTCTAGCCATGTAAATTATATGTTCTTTGTTAAATATTTGAAGGTATAAGTTTATGTGTATATTAATATATATATGTACATTTTTGTATTAATGGTTTATATATATATATATATATATATACTGTTTTATATATTCTGTTTATATATATATATATATTGTTTTATATATTCTGTTTTTATATATATAATTATATATATATAACTTGTTTTAGTGACAGTGAATTAATGACAGTAAAAACTGTCATTAATTAGCCGACTAATAGCAGCCGCTGTAGCCTTCGGGCAATTAATGACAAACCTGTCATTAATTGCAGCAGCGGGAAACAACAGCTTTTCTGCGATGCTTTTCCGCGACAGTTTAACTGTCAGCGAAAACCAAAGCAGTGGCAGTTTATTATTTGGGTTTCGGTGACAGTCCTTCGGTGACAGTCCCGACTGTCACTATTTAAACTGTTTTGATTTAATCCTATTTTAATCACTATTTTTCAATGACGCTTTGACAGATTTAATGTATATATTATATATTATAATTGTATATATATATATGTATATATATATGTGTTTTGTGAGGAATAATAATTGTAATAATATATTATGTTATTTATATAAATGTTGGGTTGTATATATATTATTTTAGGGTATATATTAATTATATTATTAGTATACTTTGTGTGAGTTCTTTTTGAATCTAATTTGATTCCTAAATTATTGTAGTTTATCTCTATATTATTTTATAGATGTCTTGTGAGGTGGACTTTGGGTTTGACCATGTTTGACTTTAGTGGACTTTAGAGTTGACCATAGTTGACTTTTGACTTAGAATTGACTTATTGACCTAGAAATTGCCTAGTTTGACTTGTTCTCTTTTCGGGACCTTGTATTAATGTGGTATTCCATATCTAGGTCTTCGAGGCACCGAGTCAGACATTTGTGAGACTGTTCATTGGACTTCAGGCGAGTACATTCTCTGATAGTTTCTCATTTATGATATCCTCTATGTTCGTTGTATCTAGTGTAGATATACATGTTCTCTTGACACTATGGTTACACGGATTGGTATATCCGGATCTCGTCATGAGATGTTATTCCTTGGTATATGGTGTATATGGTGCAAGTATTGTTTCATTGGTTATCTTGTACATGTACAGACACCGATTCTCGGGGAGACTAGCTATCTTCTTGGGGAATCTATTGCCATAATGTACCGTGGTTGGATCTATTATACCAGTCGGGGTGGGGAGTATTATAGTGTAGATATGTGATCATACCCTCCTTGTGCATGTCTTGTTCCTTGTGAGTGTTGATCATACACCGCACGTATAATCAGCCAGGCCATCATACTCTTGTGCAAGTTCCCAAGCCGATCACATGTTAAAGCTAGTACTCACACACTTAGTCATTAGTATTCTTGTTCCATCAGCATATTGTTCATTATTGTATTTCTTTCCAGTATTTCCTTATTGTCTATACATTCTTGTATCTATTTATGCATCTTGTTTATCCACAACTATTTATTGTTACATAGTTTTTATCATTATTTGAGAACTGCTGTTAGGGTTGTACTCTGCTCCTTTCCTGACTGGATATATTTTTCTAGATGACACTGAGGAGTACCCTACCTATTATGGACCCCAGGATGTTGTGGGTTTAGATTCTGAGACCCTGGCTCAAGAGGGACTTATCCCAACTGAGACAGTTGACCCTGGAGTTGTAGCTTTATAGTTTTGTAGTATTCTTTGTACTGGATTTGTCTCCAGCATATTTCTGTAATTTTTTTCAGACTCATTGATGTATTATTTTAGACTCATGAGTTGTATTGTGACTATTCTATTCTTTATCTGATTCGTGCTCATTTCCACCTTAGTTCTGTGATTGAGTATACTATCATTATTGGTGGTTCATTATATTGTTAGATAGTTTATCTAGACAGCGTTCTACCGCCGATTCTGCGGCGTAGGCTGGGCGTTATTTCCGACTAGTACCCTTACACCGGGTGCGGGTCGTGACACGTTTTTGGTGGTGGCCCATGCAGGTCTAGCTTCACAAGTATGTGATGTCGTGGTAGTGCGACAACTTAGTTGTACTACTGCGAGCCTGCGATAGGATATAGGATATAGGCTGAGATACTCAATCACATCTAGGAAAATTCTTTTGATTCAACTATTCTCCTTTGACGTTGATACTTGATCCCTTAAACTGTCCTTTCCTTGATGTCTTACATCTTGTGCCATATTAATTCTATTCTTCTTGATTCTATTCCAGCTTTAGCTTTGTTTGATAGTGGTGCTTCCCATAGTTTTGTATCTGTTTTTTTTGCTCTAAAGCATGGTTTGGTAGCTGAGTCTTTGCTTAGGACTTGCAAGATCATGACCGGGGGAGGCATTATCCTGGTTAATGATATTTGCAAAGATCGGAGAGTTACTCTGGGAGGCCGGGAGTTGAGTGCGTGTCTACTTGTAATGCCACTTCCGAGCTACGACATTGTACTCGGGATGGATTGGTTGAGTAGGCACCGTGCTAGCATAGATTGTAGAGGAGGTAGAGTTTTGTTTGGTCCGCCAGGAGAGCCAGAGTTCGAGTTTGCTAGAGGAACTGCGGAGCAGGAAGAAGGCATTATTTGTGGAGCTATGGTGGAAGACAAGGAGTTGCCACATCCGTTGATAGCAGAATTTTTGGATGTGTTTCCTGAAGAATTGCCAGGATTGCCGCCAGATCGAGATGTTGAATTTTCTATAGACTTGGTGCCAGGTGCAGAACCGATTTCGCAGCATGTCTATAGAGTAAACAACAGCGAGCTGGTCGAGTTGAAGAAGCAGGTGGACGAATTGCAGGATAAGGGGTTTATCAGATTGAGTTCTTCACCATGGGGAGTCCCGATATTGTTTGTACCGAAGAAGGATGGATCGGTGCGTATGTGCATTGATTACAGGGCTTTGAATAATCTCACTATCAAGAATAAGTATCCTTTGCCACGGATTGATGATCTGTTTGATCAGTTGAGTGGTGCGAAGGTGTTTTCTAAGATAGATTTGAGATCAGGCTACCATCAGGTGAAGGTGAAGCCGGAGGATATACCGAAGACTGCTTTTATAACTCGGTATGGTCAGTTCGAGTTTATGGTGATGCCGTTTGGTTTGACTAATGCACCGGCGGTATTTATGAACTTGATGAACAAGGTGTTCCACCAGTACCTTGACAAGTTCGTGGTGGTGTTCATCGACGACATACTCATATACTCGAGGACACCGGAGGAGCATGAGGAGCATTTGAGGATTGTGTTGGATGTGCTGAGGAAGGAGAAGCTGTATGGAAAGTTGTCCAAATATGAGTTTTTCCTGGACAAGGTGGAATTCTTGGGGCATGTTGTGACTGGTGATGGTATTTCAGTGGATCCGAAGAAGATTTCAGCAGTGGAATCTTGGAAGACTCCGAGTTCGGTAGCAGAGATCAGGAGTTTCTTGGGATTGCCAGGCTACTACAGAAAGTTTGTGCAAGATTTTTCGAGGATTGCCGAGCCGATGACCAGACTCACAAGGAAGGATGTGGAGTTTGTTTGGACGGAAGATTGCCAGGCCGCTTTTGAGGAGTTGAAGAAGAGGTTGACGTCTGCTCCTATTTTGACATTGCCATCAGGGTCCGGAGGTTTCACTATTTATAGTGATGCATCGGGAAAGGGTTTAGGTTGTGTTCTTCAGCAGCATGGGAAAGTGATTGCCTATGCATCCAGGCAATTGCATCCCCATGAAAAGAACTATCCTACCCATGATTTGGAGTTGGCAGCTGTCATATTCGCCCTGAAGTTGTGGAAACATTATTTGTACGGAGAGCGTGTGGATATCTTCACAGACCACAAAAGCTTGAAGTACGTTTTCACGCAGAAGGAGTTGAACATGAGGCAGCGTCGGTGGTTGGAACTGATGAAGGATTTTGATATCTCTTTGCAATATCATCCTGGGAAAGCCAATGTAGTTGCCGATGCTTTGAGCAGGTATCCGGTAGCTATGTTCTTGACGCAGGATCGATATCTGTTGGAGGACTTGGAGAGCTTGGGCATTGAGGTGATTGTTCCTGGGTGTGCTATGCAGATGTGGGGATTGCAGATACACTCAGATTTGATGGACAGGATCAAGACAGCACAGTATGATGATGTATCTTTGAGGAGTATCAGAGCTCAGGTGAGAGCAGGATTGGAGGATGATTTCACTATTGCAGAGGATGGATCCTTGAGGCATGGAGTTAGATTGTGTGTGCCTAGTGGGGAGTTGCGAGAGAAGATATTGCAGGAAGCGCATCGCTCTCAGTATTCCATACATCCAGATGCTAACAAGATGTATCGGGATATGCGAGAGAGTATGTGGTGGTATGGCATGAAGAGGAAAGTGGCACAGTTTGTATCCAGATGCTTAGTGTGCCAGCAGGTGAAAGCCGAGAGGCAGAGGCCAGGAGGTTTACTTCAGCCATTACCCATTCCAGAGTGGAAGTGGGAACACATTACTATGGATTTTGTGTCCGGACTACCACGATCTCCAGGAGGGAAAGACGCAATTTGGGTCATTGTTGATAGATTGACCAAGTCGGCCCACTTTTTGCCTTTCAAGGTAGGTTTGTCTACGGAGAAGCTGGCAGAGATGTATGTGAGGCAGATCGTTAGGATACATGGAGTTCCCGTCAGCATAGTCTCAGATCGGGATAGTCGTTTCACTTCTCATTTCTGGAGGAGTTTGCAGGAGAGTTTGGGCACTCAGCTCAAGTTCAGTACTGCATATCATCCCCAGACAGATGGGCAGTCAGAGAGGACTATTCAGACTCTCGAGGATATATTGCGCACTTGTGTACTAGATTTCGGGGGTTCTTGGGAGGACCATCTCCATTTGGTAGAGTTTGCTTACAACAACAGTTACCAGGCCAGTATAGAGATATCACCTTTTGAAGCTCTATATGGTCGGAGGTGTCGTACTCATTTGTCTTGGGACGATGTTGGAGAGAGAGTTTTGCTTGGGCCAGAGATGGTTGTGGATGCAGCAGAGAAGGTTCAGTTGATCAGAGACAGACTTCGAGTGGCGCAGGACAGACAACGGCATTGGGCCGATAGCCATCGGAGACCCTTGGAGTTTGAGGTGGGTGGTTTGGTGTTTCTGAGGATTTCTCCGACCCGAGGCACGATTCGCTTCGGTGGAGGCGGAAAGCTTAGTCCGCGATTCATTGGACCTTTCACTATTCTAGAGAGGGTCGGTGCAGTTGCTTATAGACTAGACTTGCCACCTGCATTGGAGGGAGTGCACAACGTGTTTCATGTGTCGCAGTTGAGACGATACGTGGCAGATCCTAGTCATGTATTGGATCACTCAGAGATAGAGGTGGGCCCTACTCTTAGCTATCCAGAGCAGCCAGTTGGGATTCTGGATCGGAGAGAGAAGGTGCTGAGGAACCAGACTATTCCTTTGGTGCGCGTCGCATGGAGGCATCACTCTCCGGGGGAGTCTACCTGGGAGAGAGAGGATGAAATGCGAGAGCGTTATCCATATTTGTTTGTACCTTGAGGTATGTTATTTCTAGTTATGTTCTGTTCATTGTTATGTTCTGTTCATTAGTTAGTTGTGATTCTTTAGTTCTGTTCTGTGTTTTTCTGGGGGTAGTTTTCGTCTTTGAATTTCGAGGACGAAATTATTTTAAGGAGGGTAGACTTGTCACTACCACATTTTAGAAAAAAGGTTATTTTAGTAATTTCCTATTTAAATAAATATTGTGCATGGTAAATAATTTTTGTTGTATTATTTAATTATTGTTAGATATTATTTAATTATTTTGGACTTATTTTAGTGGACCCAACTAGTTTAGTTTGGACCCATGGACCAACATGAATTAATTAGTTAGACTTGGCCCATTTAGAAAGCCCATGGTTAAGAAGATGGATTAAATTAATTAAATGATTAGACTAGAAGCTTCCTTCCTTAATTATTTCTTCATGAGAGGCCCCAAGGGGTACATTGGACATTTTACAATTGCTTGGGGGAGGGGCTATGGCCGGCCTATTAAAGAGGGGGGAAAATTTCTCTCTCCTCTCATCTCATTCCAAATCTAGATCTAGAATTCTCCCACTACCAAATTCCCTCCATTCCCAATCCAATTCCCTACCAAATTCATTCCAATTTCTTTCCAATTCACCATTAGAGAAGGAGGAAGCAAGGATCTAGAAGAAGGAAGCAAGGATCTACAAAGAGGAGCAAGGATCTACAATTTGGAAGCAAGTTCATCTCAATTGGAGGTTTCATTGGGAATCCATCTCCCAATAGGTATAATTCAGATTTTCCCATTTAAATAGCTTCTAAATCTGAGATTTAATCATGTAAAATCAACCTATATGTATGTACTACCCATAGGACTTTATTTTGTGTTCATAGGAGACCCATGGAGAAAGTTATGGTGCTTTTTGTGTCAATTTTGTTGGAATTCCGAATTTACATTTTTTGTGTGTGTCAATTGATCCTATAGATCAATTGGACATGAGATTTGTGTTTGAGGCTAGTGTCGTGTCCATATTGGGATACTTGTGGTTCGTATTCCAACTATTTGGTGATACGTGTCATTTGGGGGTTTTCCTCCGACACGGGGCTTTGAACATGTCGTATTTTGATACGGACACATAGATCTACTTTTGACGCTTTGATTTGTTCATAAATATTATTTGTGATTTGTTTGTGTCCTTCGGGGTGCAATTGGTTGTGTGTTGGACTCGTGTCGCATGCGTATCCTAGATCTAGTGGGATACGGTGAGATACTCTCCAATTGTGTGTATTTTTGTATAGATCTAATTAATTGTGGTTCAATTCTTCATTTATAATTAGTATATATATATGGATATTAAATATTTATTTTGTGTATTTATTATAGTAATTATTGTAGCATAGATCTATATTTTGGGTGTGCTAATATAATGTACAATATAATATGTAGCTTTCTTGCATGCAAATATATATGTTACTACTTGTTAAATAATATAATTTATACATAAAATATTTTATAAAATATATTTGTATGTTTAATTGTGTAATTATATTATTTATAATTATTATGTAATTATTTGGATATTAATGTAAATATTTTAGGTGTGCTTCTAGCCATGTAAATTATATGTTCTTTGTTAAATATTTGAAGGTATAAGTTTATGTGTATATTAATATATATATGTACATTTTTGTATTAATGGTTTATATATATATATATATATATATACTGTTTTATATATTCTGTTTATATATATATATATATATATATATATATATTGTTTTATATATTCTGTTTTTATATATATAATTATATATATATAACTTGTTTTAGTGACAGTGAATTAATGACAGTAAAAACTGTCATTAATTAGCCGACTAATAGCAGCCGCTGTAGCCTTCGGGCAATTAATGACAAACCTGTCATTAATTGCAGCAGCGGGAAACAGCAGCTTTTCTGCGACGCTTTTCCGCGACAGTTTAACTGTCAGCGAAAACCAAAGCAGTGGCAGTTTATTATTTGGGTTTCGGTGACAGTCCTTCGGTGACAGTCCCGACTGTCACTATTTAAACTGTTTTGATTTAATCCTATTTTAATCACTATTTTTCAATGACGCTTTGACAGATTTAATGTATATATTATATATTATAATTGTATATATATATATGTATATATATATGTGTTTTGTGAGGAATAATAATTGTAATAATATATTATGTTATTTATATAAATGTTGGGTTGTATATATATTATTTTAGGGTATATATTAATTATATTATTAGTATACTTTGTGTGAGTTCTTTTTGAATCTAATTTGATTCCTAAATTATTGTAGTTTATCTCTATATTATTTTATAGATGTCTTGTGAGGTGGACTTTGGGTTTGACCATGTTTGACTTTAGTGGACTTTAGAGTTGACCATAGTTGACTTTTGACTTAGAATTGACTTATTGACCTAGAAATTGCCTAGTTTGGCTTGTTCTCTTTCCGGGACCTTGTATTAATGTGGTATTCCATATCTAGGTCTTCGAGGCACCGAGTCAGACATTTGTGAGACTGTTCATTGGACTTCAGGCGAGTACATTCTCTGATAGTTTCTCATTTATGATATCCTCTATGTTCGTTGTATCTAGTGTAGATATACATGTTCTCTTGACACTATGGTTACACGGATTGGTATATCCGGATCTCGTCATGAGATGTTATTCCTTGGTATATGGTGTATATGGTGCAAGTATTGTTTCATTGGTTATCTTGTACATGTACAGACACCGATTCTCGGGGAGACTAGCTATCTTCTTGGGGAATCTAGTGCCATAACGTACCGTGGTTGGATCTATTATACCAGTCGGGGTGGGGAGTATTTTAGTGTAGATATATGATCATACCCTCCTTGTGCATGTCTTGTTCCTTGTGAGTGTTGATCATACACCGCACGTATAATCAGCCAGGCCATCATACTCTTGTGCAAGTTCCCAAGCCGATCACATGTTAAAGCTAGTACTCACACACTTAGTCATTAGTATTCTTGTTCCATCAGCATATTGTTCATTATTGTATTTCTTTCCAGTATTTCCTTATTGTCTATACATTCTTGTATCTATTTATGCATCTTGTTTATCCACAACTATTTACTGTTACATAGTTTTTATCATTATTTGAGAACTGCTGTTAGGGTTGTACTCTGCTCCTTTCCTGACTGGATATATTTTTTCATATGACACTGAGGAGTACCCTACCTATTATGGACCCCAGGATGTTGTGGGTTTAGATTCTGAGACCCTGGCTCAAGAGAGACTTATCCCAACTGAGACAGTTGACCCTGGAGTTGTAGCTTTATAGTTTTGTAGTATTCTTTGTACTGGATTTGTCTCCAGCATATTTCTGTAATTTTCTTCAGACTCATTGATGTATTATTTTAGACTCATGAGTTGTATTGTGACTATTCTATTCTTTATCTGATTCGTGCTCATTTCCACCTTAGTTCTGTGATTGAGTATACTATCATTATTGGTGGTTCATTATATTGTTAGATAGTTTATCTAGACAGCGTTCTACCGCCGATTCTGCGGCGTAGGCTGGGCGTTGTTTCCGACTAGTACCCTTACACCGGGTGCGGGTCGTGACAAAAACCCTAACCCTAACCTTAACCCTAGGTCACGTGTGTGTGTGTCATGTCAGTGTCAGTGTCTGTAACGTGTGTGTGTCGTGTCAGTGTCAGTGCCATGTGTGTCCTGTAAGAGAGAGAGAGAGAGAGAGAGAGAGAGAGAGAGAGGGTTTACCTAGAGGAGGTAGTATGTCAGATTCTAAGAAAGTATGGATAAATTGTCTAGTGGTGGGGAGTATCTTAATGCATATATTATATACTTATATGTATAGAGTATTAGCATTGTGTATATATATTATAATTGGGTGTCTTCTATATAGATGGATGGATATATTAGGTGGGTATGCAGATGTTTGGGAAAGGCAGTGTGTCAGATTCTAAGGAAGTATGGAAGGTTTGATACTGATACAGCAAGTAGAGGGTATCCTATGTATACTACATGTAGAGTTTGATAGGTAGAGGATGTGTTTGTGCACTAGAAATTGAATGCTCATGTAATGTCTATTATGACAAGATGTAGGCAAGTACCCATATGGGAGACTGAATATCGTGTTCAGTTGGGATATTTTAGATATTAGTATTGAGGTCTGTGGTGTGCATTGGATAGGGGTATAACAGGTTCATTCATCAAGTGTAATAGGTATGACAATATCTGTAGTCGGGTTATAGTCAGTATTGGGGGTATATTGTACCAGTAACTTGGAGTAGTGATAAAGGGAAGCTCGGGTTCCTGTAGGTTCTATGCTCGGTTAATGCAGAGCACATATGTAGTGGTGTATCAGTGCAATATGAGAGTGCAATTCATGGTATAACGGGTAAGTGCAGTAGGAGTAGTATTTTAAAGTGGAATGTATGGTGTAGATTCAGTCTTATAGGTGGAACAATGTGCATCAGAAGATATAGTCCAGTATACTAAATGCCAATACGTGTGCGTATGTGTTTGCTTTGGGTAAGGGGAGTGATAGGTGTTCAATGCAGTTGAGATACAAGGGGTTATCACAGGGTTGAGGTATAAACTGTACTCATGTGTGTGTAGGTGTTTAGGTATTGCACCGTGGTAACTTGTGAGTATGATATTGGTGTGCATCATGTGTGGAGTATTAGGATCTTTGTTTTGAACACAGTTTGTGTGCCAACTTTGTGTGTTAATAATGGGTACATAGTCATTATATGTGTATTGGCAGGTGTGTTCCAGTGGACAATAATGTTAGGCTCGAGTGGTGAGTTATACATGGGTTCATCTGGAGTGTATCAGACATCCTATATGTATGTATTAGGTTGGGTTGTCCTAGTTGATGTGGTTGTGTAAGGATAAAAGGGGAGTTGGAGTTAAGTGTAGTAGTGTATGTAAGAGGATGGGCAGGAAGCAGAGTAGTAGGTGGAGTTGGGATTACAAGTATGTGTGCACTAGAGAGTGTGGAACTGCACAGTTTCTCCTATCAGATAGTAGTAGCAGCTATGGCACACAACAAGTTAAGGAGGGAGAACAGTCGAGTTATGAATGATAGGAGCCAACAACAGTGACTGTTATACCCTGTTGTTCCCTTGCAACAACAGCAAGTTGGAGCCTTGCAGTATATCAGACATTAGGCATATAGGAAGGGGTGTATACTGGTGTCAGTAATAATAGACTTTAGGTTGGGTACAAGGCTGTGCGAGTAAGGGGTTAAGTATCAGAGCTGTCCCATCATGTACTTGTCAACTTCCCATAAAAACCCAAACATAATTGAGTTGTTACACAGACCCGATGAGCTTGCTTATATCAACCTAATCCTGATAACCTGATAATTTGTGTATTTTAGAGTGTTGGTTTGTGGGCTAATTTGCAACTGAATACCTTGTACCGATTTACAGGTGCTAAGTAAACTAACCCTAACCCGAGATCAAAAACCCTAACCCTAACCCCAGGTCAAAAACCCTAACCCTAACCCTAACCCCAGGTCAAAAATCCTAACCATAACCTTAACCCTAGTTCACGTGTGTGTGTTGTGTCAGTGTGTGTGTCGTGTCTGTGTCAGTGTATGTAACGTGTGTGTGTCGTGTCAGTGTCAGTGCCATGTGTGTCCTGTGAGAGAGAGAGAGAGAGAGAGAGAGAGAGAGCGGGTTTACCTAGAGGAGAAGGAGGAGGAGGGGGGAGGACACGACCGGAGGGGGGTCGCCGGCAGGGAGAAGGGGGCGCCGCGGGTTTTGGGAGAGGGAGAGGGAGAGATCGAAAGAAATGGGGGAAATGAGCTCTAAATGAAACAAATTTAGCAATATTTTAGCGACGTCACTAATGACGTCGCTAAGTTAGCGACGTTTAAATGGACAAAAGACATATGTTGCTAAAGACGTCGCTAAACGTCGTTAAATGAAATATTTTAGCGACGTTTAGCGACCTAAATTGAACTTATAGCGACTAATCTTTTAAAAACAGAATAAAAGTCGCTAAATGTCGCTAAATGTCGCCAATTAGCGACGTCTAGCGACGGTTTTAAATGGAGTCGTTAATTTAGCGACGTTTTCTTTGTCGTCGCTAAAAAATGTTGCTAAACCCGCTTATTCTAGTAGTGATTGGCCAGATGAAGAACAAATACATCAAGGGATACAATATCAAGCACATTGTAATGAATTTTTTTTCTTGCATCAACAACAATTGTAGAAAAAGCTTGAGGTCACACATATCAGCTAGGTCAACTTGGCTCATAAAGTCTCTACTGAAGCTCACTTTACTTAATATAATCATTTTTGGCAAACCTAAGAAGGTTTTAACTAGGCATCACATCAGGATGGTCCTACCTCTAGATATTTTTACGTTGTGAAGAAGTATCAAAATTGGCTCACTTTTTCCCCTTGGAATATGATTTTTTTTTTCCACTGGATTTTATGCATCAAGGCTTTGATGAAGCCCATCTACATTTGTATATTTTCATAAACTCGTATAAATCATCCCTGAAGACTGATGCTAATCATTCATAAAATATGATACAAATTATTTATCGAATTGTGCACACTTAAGGGAGAGTTTTTAGGTATGACTACATGTTGATTGTGTCCAATATACAAGAATCTTCAATATCGTAGAGATCTTAATTGATCTACTCATTATTAGTTGTAACCAAGTTAACATACCTATTCTAGAATTGCAGGCTCAGACTAATAAACAATCTCTCTTCATCTTTCTCTTCTCTCAATTATTCTAGTAAATTAAACTACAACAATCATATATTTTGTAATCTTATAAATATTTGAAGAGTTCTAAAATAATTTATTCCATTCTACCGAACCCAACTTGCTATTGTGGTCAGTGAGAAGAGGTATAACCTCTCTGGCTGGACGGAAGTCAAGGAATCAAACCGCGGGAGAGGTGTGGCGGCAGTGGGTCCAAATGGCACGCAACGTAACGTGCGTAAAGTTTCATACGTATCGTCGGACATCTCAATTTTTTTTTATTCCATTCTAATTCCAATGTACCCTTGATTATCCACATATATCCTAAGTAAGTTCTATGACGAAGCTACATGAGATCGCCGGGATAACCACACATGCATGTGGCCTTCAATGAGGTGTAGGTACTCGTTAATTAATATCTATATAGTTGGGAGATATTCACAACGTTAGGATCAATATTTTTTCATGAAAACACCAGGTCTCTGTCCACTAATGTCTCGAGATCCTCCATATGATCTTCCCTATGGCCTACTATACAGAATCACGACAATGAGATCCACGTGAACGGATCGTACATATAAAATCTACGTGTCTTTGTTAATGGTACAAACCCTGTTCTTTGCAGCGGATAGAACCCACGTGTACGGCACGACAAGGCGAGCCATGAAATACAATGCAAGTGGATTTATTCATATGCATGCTGGTCCTGAATTAATATGATCGCAGTTAATGCTGTATTGGAAGTAGCCGTAGTTGAGTAAACCTCGATAAATGATATAGCATATGTTTCTCTGTAAAACATGTGAAACTAAGAGTCTTAAAAACGTTGGAATTTGTACGGTAGTTTTTTGGTGTACTTTGACAATTATTGGAGTAGCGTAGCGGTTCCGGGAAATTCGATTTTGGACAATTTTAAGTAGCAAACTTTTAAATCTAACTAACACATACTTGATAATTCAATATTAATAGGTTATACCTCTTCTTACTCATATAATTTGTACGCATAAAATTGTTTGACAAGTAGTAAATCATAAATATTTAGAACAAAGTATTAATTACCACATCAAATGGACAATAAAATTTAATAGCAATTATTTTCTATCGTATCAAATGAACCACAAGATTTTAAAAATTGATGTATGGAAATAGCCGTCAGATGGGACCTCAAAAGAAACAAAGATGACAAAAAAAATGATGTATGTTTATAAAGACACAAATTTAGACTGCACTAATTTGAAAGAATTTTGAGCCGACCAAATTTAGTGACTTAATAAAATTACCAAACAAATATTTTTTTTGGAACACCATAAACGACCGGCTTAAAAACCATAAAAAATCGATCAAAATACTATTGCCAAGCAAAGCAGACCCTTACTTTTAAGTTGATATTAGCCGTGGTACTGGTTTTGTTAAGATACACAATAAGAGTAGATTTGGTACAAATTATCTTGGTAATTGTTGCTGCTGCTTCCTCATTTTGTTAATAAGCTGTAAAAAAGAAATTGTTTGGTAGCAACTTTAGCTTATTCAAGATACAATAATGCTAATTTTAAATCAAATGTCTCCCCGTGCTATATGGTCCCACGGTCCCATCCGACTCTCTCTCTCCTATCTCTTTCAATGAAGATCGATTACGTGACGGTTGTAATCTCTTTAGTTTTAAGAGAGTTATAATCATAACAAAATTTTTCTAGATAATGATGTGCGAGAATGCTTTTAAAAGTTGATTGTGTTTCTACTTAATGAAAGCAACAATACCAAACCAGGCTTAAGAAATAATATTTATAGAGCAGATGAAATAACTTGTCAATAATAATAGAAGATATAAATTTATGCTTCCACTGTTGATGTCAAAACAAATCTATAATAGAAGAAATAGAATCAAGCAATATCTTTAAAGCATATAATAGTTAGGTTTTGGTGGTATCGAGGAGGTGCTCCAACAACTCATATTATAAGGAGATGTCAAACAAAACACTTAGCTGACGTTTAGGTCAAGTTTTTGAGATTTAAAAATGAGTTTTAGATTTTTTTTGTTCTTGTTTGATATGTGTATGATTGGAAATTAGGGAGGAATATGAGAGACTTTATATTTTCATGGTTGTGGGAAAGTAATTTTCAAGGCTCTCCAATTGGAAATAGTTTTCCTTTCCTAGGAATATTGTTTGAATATTTTGTTTAGATAATAACACTCTTATTTTTACTTTCAAAATTTTAACTTCAATCTCAAACATATAAATTTAGAAAATAAAAACATGAAAGGGTATTTATGGAAACTTAATAAATTAATATTACTTTTCCATATTCTAAACCTAGTATAAACAAACATGGGTATGAGAATGTTGAATTCCTTTCCCAAGGAAAATGAATGAAAAATGAATTCCTAGATACAAAACCTTGATCAAAATGAGCCCTTAGGAAACTGCAAGAGCTTTATGCGACCTGGATGATTTGGATCAAGGTCGCATAGAGCTCATGCCCATTCAAAATAAAAGCAGGCCGCATAGGAGCCATATAAAGCCCTTGCGGCCAGAACAACCAAGGAATTGAACCCGCATAGGAAGATCCCATGCGGCCTGAACAACCACAAAGTAAGGGGCCACATGAGATCCCCTTACACGACATTCAATGCCTGTCAGAAGTTTTGACACAATACTCATCACCCAGAGTGCTTCGAGAATCATGAGAGAGGCGGCGGCTCATAAAAAGATGGAAAGTCAAATCAGTGCATTAATAACTTCGTCAGATGTGCCATGCCACATGTTCCCTCATATGCGGCTATGGTCCTATGCTTCATCGTCATCATGCGGCCAAAGTTTTCATTCGACAAAGGCCAAGCGAAAGATCGCATGTGGTTGCACCATGCAGTCAAAGTGTCCATAAGGCCAAGGATAAAGGAGAGCACGTATGCGACCATGACTCTATGCGTCTACGACACCATGCGACTCTCAGCTTGCACGATCTTTTCGTTAAAACCGAAAGGATCTTCACACAATTAGTGCTGATTACATGTCCAGCTGACCAAGTCATGCACACAACGAAGTTAAAAACAACTCCGAGATATTATCAACAACATATCCCAACAGAGGACACGTGGCAACATGCCCGTGGTATGCGGCTATAGTTGCAACCGCATTGTGTTGAAGGAGCCCCCTACGGCCAGCAAATGGAGGCATATGTGGCACCTATACTCAACATGAGCCCCCCCAAGCGAGCTACGTACGTGCACACAAGCTCAAGTGAGATAAAAGAGAAGAGAGCATCCTCATTTTCTCGTTGGATCGTCAACGGAGTAAAGGAGTCGCTGTATTACTCGATCTCCATCATTACATTCCCAGATCAAAAATATTGTACTTATATTTTCTATCTAGGATTTTTTTGTACTTTTTTGTTTGTTGTTGAACAAAAGTTTTTCAAATTTACACTGATGATAAACAAGGTGACGACTCTGCTGGGGAAGACCTTCTCCTCTGATGATAAGGTCGTGACGCAGTCCGACGCATCGTATCTAGGTTCGACCCAGAAGATGTTGGTTGTACACTTTGACCAGAAAGCCTTTGAGAAAATGCTCTCTAAGGGAGGCGTTTCATAGAGGCTGAAAAAGACTAAGAAGACCAGAAGGACATTGGTTGCAAAGGCCACTGTGCCTCACCCAACTGCGGAGCATGCCCTCCCCGTCTCTCTCCTTCTAGCTGAAGATTCTTTTTCTCCATTCTGTACCCGCCGAACCACCATCGCCGCCATCTCTACCACAACACCACTGCAGCCACCGCCACCATCACCGTCACTACCAACACCATCAAGCTCAATACCACTCGACTATACCACCATCTCTACCATGATACCACCGCAGCCACTGCCACCATCACCGTCACCTCCACCTCCAATACTACTGAGCTCAACACCACCCGACTGCACCACCACCTCCGCCATGAGCCAGCGACTACACCACCACCTACGCCACCGTAGCACCACCACCGTAGCTACCAGCACCAACACCACCACTGCCACCTACACCATCACCCAGACCACACCACCACGAATTCACGACCAATACCAACACCGAAAACCACCAATATCTCTACCACCAATAGTAACTTCCACCACCACCTTCACCACGAATACCTCCTCCACGAGCATAGCCACCACCACAGCCAACACCACCCCCCACCGAGAATCACCGCCAAGCACCACCACCATCACCACCTTCGAGCACCACTACCACTACCATCACAATTACCTCTACCCCGTTCTCATCACCACCACCCTCACACTGTCGAGCACTACCCCCACCACCACGGTCGACACAAACACCACCCCCGCGGTCAACGTCGCCACTGACTGAAGCTATAGCACTACTACTGCCACCACCCGCAGCCACCTTGGTAACTTCTCCTCCTTCGTCCTTATTTTCTAGTTATTTATATGTGTTAAAAGAAACCCTAGTTAGGATTTAGGGTTCCCTGATGACGAAGAAGAAGAATAAAGAAGAAGAAGGTTAGTTTCGGCTAAGATGATGGGGAGGGAAGGAGAGAGAGAGTGTGGTGTAAATTTTTAGGTTTTCTCTTGGGATTAGGGCCGGCCACATTAGGAAAGGTGTGTGTGTGTGTGTGTTAATATAGAGGGAATGTGTGGTGATGATGGGGGGAAATTTGAATCAAGGGATAGGATTTCACATGAGAGAAAAGTAAGGGGAGAGAGAGTGTGAAGTGATCGGTCATATGAGGATGGGGGTTTTCTTCATTTGGTTTGCACCAATAGGAGTGTGACACCTAGCAACCTCTTTGCATTTGAGTCCCTTAACATTTAGGTGTTAATACATGAAGAAAAAAGAGTGAGGATTTCACATGGGTGTTTACATATTTTAGCCAAATAATAGCTACGGTGGTGTAGATGGTGGTTTAGTCGCTGGCTCGTGGCGGAGGTGGTGGTGTATTCTGGTGATGTTGAGCTCGGTGGTGTTGGAGGTGATGGTGATGGTAGTAGTGGCTGCAGTGGTGTCTTGGTGGAAATGGTGGTGTAGTTGGGTGGTGTTGAGCTCTATGGTGTTGGTGGTGACGATGATGGTGGCAGTGGCTGCGGTGGTAACATGGTGGAGATGGCGGCGATGGTGGTCCGGCAGGTAAAGAATGGAGAATAATAATAATAATAATAATAATAATAATAATAATAATAATAATAGTAATAATAAAGAAGAAGAATGAAGAAGAATAAGGTTAGTTTCGGCTGAGATAATGGGGAGGGAAGGAGAGAGAGAGTATGGTGTAAATTTTTAGATTTTCTCTTAGGATTAGGGCCGGCCACATTGGGAAGGGTGTGTGTGTGTGTTAATATAGAGGGAATGTGTGGTGATGATGGAAGAAAATTTGAATCAAGGGTTAGGATTTCACATGAGAGAAAAGTACAATACAAAGGAAGAGAGAGTGTGAGGTGGCCGATCACATGAGGATGGGTGGTTCTTCATTTGGTTTGCACCAATAGGTGTGTGACACCTAGCAACCTCTTTGCATTTGAGTCCCTTGACATTTAGGTATTTACACATGAAAGAAAAAGAGTGAGGATTTGATGTGGAAAGTTGGTGTTTGGTGGTTTGTAGGATGAGAGGGTGTTGGGTATTTTGTATGAGCCTCTTTAATGGGTGTTGGGTTAAGTTAGGGTTAGGTTAAGTTGGTTTCCCTAATTTAATTAAATAATATTCCATATGTGCTCATAAATAAAATGGGAGTACATGAGATCTCAATTGGGAGTGACATAAATGTCATGGACAGTGTAGGCTTGGTGTTAGTCTTGGGCCCTTTAATTAGTTAGGCAAAACGGGTTGAGTTTGTGTCCCCAAATCGATGGCAACGACATTGGTACGAGATATTGGGAAGTTGCACAATTAAAATAGAGCACAAGGGAGTATATTTGTGAGTGATAGAAATGTCCAGTACCTAGGTTGACTTGTTAGGTCAAGTATACAAAAATTGTTGGAAAGTAAAGTCTATTATTGTGCTCTAATTATTGTAGCAACGGTAAGGTGCACCAAGGATTTAAATTAAGGAACCAGTCTACATAACCCTAATTTTTAATCATTAGACAACCTGGAACTAAACCAAAATTCTTAGCATATCCAGTCTACCTAAAATTTTTGAGGGAGTTTACAGCCTATAAATACCGCATGTTGGCGTTTGGCACATTAGGTTGTTTGGTGCATCAGATGTAGCCTAGCTTTTGACATGCCGTTGAGTCGGCATTCTGACTGGCTATTCCCTATGGAGAGATTTATCTATTAAATGTCAGGTTTATTCCACGGTTTAGGTGTCTAGCAATTCGTAATCCATTAATGGCTCTTCTTGCTATAAATAATGGGCTAGGGGAGAAAGAATAATACTTCTCCCTTTCGTCCAATGTCTTTACGGCATCTTAGTGCGGGGAGATTGGTTGAGGTTTGTTGACCCCCTCCCTCTGATAGTAGACCACCCATCTGCCTTCGACGGAGGTAAGAAAAAAACTTTTCAATTGATATTCCCCTTCTGTTTATGTAGGCCAGATCTCGGTAAGCTAACGCGCAGACGTTCACCTTAAACTGATGTGCATGGTCGTCGCCAAGGGGCATCGTCCTGAAGAAGTCCTAACGGCCAAAATACTCCTTTAGTAGCACGAGTGAAGTTGTCTTCGGGCACTCATCTAAGGCCTATACTGAGAGAACATTATGTAACCATGCTGCATGGGTTTTTTTACCTCCTCAGAGGCATTCCCCGTTGTATTTGCACTGTACCGGTCATGCGCGCATGTGCTGGACCTTGGCATTTATGCGTATCTCACTTGAGTGCATTGATGGCTAGTCTAGTAAGTGGTGCATGATTTGTAGATATGCGCCTTAAATACGCCTACTTCATAATATTCTGACTTTGTGTGCTCGTTTTGCAGGGACTACATTGGATTGCTTGAGTTTTGATGGAGCATGGAAGGATATCGTAGTTATCGTTGTTCGTGATGAACAAGCACATTACCTGGAGGATTTTCCATGATCTTCCAACCTAGATCACTATAGCTACTCCACTTATATGGCCAAGATGTGATGGCTGGATCTCGGGTCGGGTCCTAGAGGCACATTTGTATGGAAGAGATGTGACTAGTTATCACAACCGAAATTTTTAGTCGCATCATTTCTCATAACAGAGTTGAGTCTATAAGCTTGAATCTGTGTTGCAAGCTCCTTTGTTATCCATCAGAATGAATTTGTTTCCATATATTGTGCCTTGCACTGAGGAGTTTGCTTAAGTGATGACCTAGAATGCATTGAGCTGCCGGCTTTACACGTGTTGGTACCACAAACAACACAGAGGGTCTCCTTTTTTTCAAACGTATCCATGATATTGAATATTAATAAAAAAAATCTTAAATGTAATGGACTTCTATAAATACTCATGATCTTGAATATTAATAAATTTTTTGTCTTCTTTCCTATTTAGAACTTTTTTTATTGCTGTAGATATCAGGGCTATGAGTATTATACCAGAGGTAATATGGATGTAGCATAACATCATAGTGGTGATAACACCAAGCCCTATCATAGATATTATGAATGTGATAGGTTAGAGTAGTTTCATTAAAGAAGTTTAGTGGAGATATCATCTGCGATTGTAGGGATATTGTGGTGTAGAGCCGATAGTCAAGCAAGTTTATTTACAGCTGAGTACGACCAAGGTGAAGTATTTTATGGAGAGAAAAGGAAAAGAGTCAGAGGTAGTATGGACATGATTGCTTTCTTTTGATGGGAACATGAGCAGCTTATAGTTCAGAGGTAATGTGGATGTGAACTACTTGCTTTTATGGAGATTACAACAAAAAGGATGGGTCAGAGGTAGTATGGACGTGACTCCCTTCTTTTGATGGGAAAGATGGCTTATAGTTCAGAGGTGATGTGGACGTGAACTATTTTTCTTAGAAGAGATTTGTAGACCCATTACCCATTGCATACTCGGGACTCCTGAGTACGGATAATAGATTTGTCCATATGCTACGGACGGATAAAAATAATAACAAATCTTGACCACGTGGTGACCGCCGGAATCTCTGTCAGGAAAGCGTCTATGTCCCTGAGGTCTGACTGTCGGGGATTCAGGTGTCTTTTTACGAATCTTGACCACGAGGGGAGTAGATGTTTGAGTTGGGCGCATTCTATGACAGACCCTTAGGGGACTGCCTGAAGCTACAGTAACATCGGATTCGTCATCGGCGTCGTTACCTCCTTCGTCTTGGTGGATTTGTTTGTACAAGATCAAGTTAGAGTAGTACACCTTAACCTCTTTGAAATGATCTACATCGGTAAATTCTATTTTGACTATGCCGTCTTTATTGACGTATTTTAAGCACTAGTGGAGAGTATATGAGACAATCATATACTCATGTATCCATAGACTCCCTAGTAGGATATTGTAAGATACGTCAACGTCGATGACATAGAATATCACCTCGGTTCAAAGATCACCAATTTGGCACTTCAAATGGATCTTGGGTAGTGGGTAGGTTCTTCCGGCGTTGAAGCCGTTGATAGTGGTATTGGTGGCTGCCAGCCGATGCATTTGCATACCCAAGGTCTATAACAGGCTTTGTGGGATAATGCTGATAGATAACCCGGGGTTAATATGCATCTGGTCTACCTTAATAGCTTCGATGTATCCTTTTTAATACATGGTACGATCATGCCTATTATTTTTAATAATATTTCCTGCTGAGAGAATGTGATGTTCGGGATCGCCTTCAACACACTATTGTAGTGGAGACATGCTGCAGGGTTCTCGACCGGTGGCTTGACTTAGGCCAGATAAGAGTCGACATTTTGCAACGCCTCACTCATAGCATCATGAATCTTTTCAGAGAAACGAAGGAGCTCGAAGAGTGATAACTTCGCAGGAGTGTTAGCTAATTATGCCAAAATGTTAAAGTTGTAAGGCTTCTCCAGCCCTTGAGTTGTGTCTTTCCGCAGAGGTTTATCAAAGTGCATTTTCTTCTTCTTTTGTTTGTCCGCTGCAGGAGGCTGGGATAGACCCAGATCAGGTACAATAGGTGCCACGGGTGTGGCAACTAGAGAGGTAATGTCATCGAGAGCATTGTAGTTGCGCTGGTAGGCTAGGCCCGATCTGGTTACCCCCGTCAAAGCTTTATCTGTTGATGGAGAGACCGTATGATAGAAATTATTCTTCTTTTCCTTGGACTTGTAAGCATGAGACACTTTCGGCTGTGTCATATCCGGGATGAGGTCTGAGTGACCCACATGACTTTGCCTCTTGGAGTAGTGAGGGGAACCAACCTATTTTCTTGGGCTAGAGGAAGGTTAACGACCTCTATGACTGTCCTAGGTATAGGGACGACACTATCTTGGGCCTCTATTATTGGGAATGTGTCAAACGGGAGGGATACCATGTTTCGAGTGACTGTCTTGTCCTCTTAGTCCAAAGTAAGGGCTTTGGAGTCGATTAACCATTGTATTTGCCTTTTTAATATATAATAATCACACGTAGCGTGATGGACATATCTATGGTAGTGGCAATACTTAGGGTTGTCAACCTTGCCTGCTTCATCAGGGTATTTGATTTCACGTAGTCGGAGCTTGTTACCCTTCATTAATACTTCGAATATCTCCATGACATCATCGTCGTCAAAGGAATAAGTCTCCTTCGGCTTCGATGGCTGCATCATCCCTACGGTGGGCGAGGTCAGAGTTTTGGATACGTTAACTGTCAGGGTTTGCTTTCCTTTACTGTAAGGATTGTTGTCGGCAGTGAAAGGAAGCTTTCCCTTATTCTCAATGATGGAGGCTTGGAATCCCAATAACCGGGCGTCTTTCGGGCTTTTTTCTGTAGTTGCGACACTTATGATAAACGTCGTCCAGTCTCTTAATGGGCCAGATGTCGACCAGAGTCTTACAGATAGTAAGTGGTTCTCTCGACACGTATCCATCAGCGTGGATTCGGGGATACTGGTAGGCAACTTTAATGCCGTTTGTCGAAAGTGTTCAATGTACTATCGTGCCGGTTCTCTATCATTTTGGGTGATGTCCATTAGGTAGGACATAGTCATATCCATTCCTCCTTCATAGAATCGAACATGGAGGAGGGACTTCAGATCATCGAAGGACGAGATGCACTTATCTGGAAGGCTATATAACCACTCAAAAGCGACCCCGGATAGTGCTCCGACGAACAAGTTGGTGAGTAAGGCGTCATCCCGAGGTAAGTGGCCCGTTGTTGAATGGAAGTATCTCATGTATTATCGAGGTAACGTATTTCCGTCAAATTTAGTCAGAGATATTTGTAGAATCATAAAAATGCACTTCCTGAAGACGACATAGTTTCCAACAAATAAACTTGGTAGGAGAAGAATGGTGCACTTTCTCTCTGTTTCAAAGGATGGTGCACTTTCAAGCTGCTTTTATCAACAAAGACAGGTGCACAAATTACATGTCTACTCCCCCACCAAACATTAAATGCAATAAATATGACAGAATGGAATAGCAGTCGAGGAGTCAGAAGTCATCATTAGAGCTGAGCTGCGGTACGAAGACCCAGGTTGTCGTTTGGCGGCCAGTACGAATCAACTTCTTCAAAGTGCGTCATAAGGCTAACTTATTCAAAGTGCGCTCGTATAGCCAATCTTTCCACAAGTGCACCATTACGGCTACTTCCTCAATAGTACGTCATCATGGCTACTTTCTCAAAAGTGCCACATCATGGCTACTTTCTTAAAAGTGCGCCACGACGGCCAATTTCCTCAAAAGTGCGCCATTTTGGCCAAAATCCTCAAAAGTGTACCATCATGGCTACTTTATCAAAAGTGCACCATCACGGCCAATTTTCTCAAAAGTGCGCCATTACGGCTACTTCTTCAAAAGTGCGCCCATATGAACAATTTTATCAAAAGTGTGCCAGTATCCAAACGACTTCTTAAGTGCGCCTATGATCCTAACTAACAAAAAAAGTTACAATTATGTGTCTTGCATGCCCTATTTCTCTTGAAACGTGCACAGATAACTGTTCCATAACCTACACTTTTCTCATATAGGAAGCCACGTGTCAAGCAGGCAACAAGTTATGAACCCACCCACTGGATCGTGGGATGTCATCCTATCAAAAGTGCTCATATAGTACGGACTATATAAAGTACGTGTACACTGTCATAACTGCTCTGAAATCCTATAAATATAAGATTATTTTGTACGTTACAAGAGGGAATTTCAAGTCTTTGAAGTTCAAAGAACAGAAGGATAAAAATAAAAGTTTGTCGTGCCATTGTTGCCAAAGCTTTCTTATTTCCTAACTCTTCAAGTTGTTCACCTCATCCTTGCATTTATTCATTGTTGCGTGGTCCAAGGAGTAAATTAATCGTCCGCAGATCAGATATCTACGGCTATACTTTCTCAGAATCAATTGTACATAGATTCTTGTCTAGGATCTTTTGTAATCTTCTTTCTTTTATTAGTTTGTAATACAAATTTTGTACAACTTTTTTTTATCTCAAACAAGAGGAGCCTACTATTAGTGCGCCATGTCCAGACCTTCATGCAAAATTAAATACACGTAGAAAAACTATTCCAACTCTATCTGCACCACAAAAAGTGCGCCAAATAGGGTCAACCTCTTCACAATATTTGGTGTGCGTGTACAGAAGAAAAATGCTAGGAACAACTTTCTCTCATCCCTGAAGAACAAAAGATTGAAAGATAACGAATCATTAACCAATCAAGCTAGTACCTTACTCTACACACAGGGGACCAAAAATGTGCATAGAAGATTCAATGTATCTCATATAAAGAGACAGAGTCTGCCCTCTTCCTTCTCTTCTCTTCCCTCTTCTGATTTATATGATTTTATTATACAAAAGCCTAAGGATAGAGATCCTTCTGACTTTGCAATGATATTTTCTAATAAATATTGTTGTAATTGTTATAATGGGTTTGACAAACTTTTTGACTATTATGGTATGTTCCCTTCTTAGACGAAGTTCTTCAAGAACACCCAGCCAGAAGAAGTTTGACCAACTTTTTGACTCATTTGAAGGAGTATACCAAAATAGCCATTCTCGAAGAAGGGAGCTCGTTCTTCACAGGAATACCTATTCCTCAGAATCCGAGGCTGGGAGAAGCAATATCCCTGAGTCTGAAACAGACAATATAGACTCCAACTACACGGTTCTTTCTATCAATCCCTCTGTCATATACATAGATATTAGTGCCTACACCATCGGTGATGAACCAGACGCTCCTCCATCGGGAAACACCAAACAATGCCTCAACTCATTAAAGGCCGCTCTCAGTGACATGCACACCATGATGCAAATTATGCATCAAATAATGATAGCCCAATATTTTGCTACACTAGATCCTGTCAAAGTGGCTCCATTCATACCTGCATGGCCTACTCCTGGAACAATACCTCTGTAGGGTAACACAAATCCAAAAGCAGTCACAAACTAAGAGTCGGCAGTGCCAATACTTAATCCTCTTAATATTGGGGGTGGACATCCACTAGTGGTAATACCTGTTCAATCAAGATCTTACCAGTTAGCTGCACCACTCCAACCAAAAGATCCTCTCGAAGCTATCCCGGAGTTGCGTGAACAGGTCGATGTTTTAAAGAACGAAGACCATCTCCGCAAGATGGGGGTAAAAGATCCTTATCCACCCCATTGGGATAATGTTCCCTTCCCTCCTAAATATAAAACCCAATCAATAGTCTTGTTTGAAGGCAAGACATCGCCGAGCCAATATATTAATTACTTCAATATGATGAAAACTAATCCACAAAAAGAGTATGCTCTCCTCACTAGATTTTTCGTGGGATGCTTGGCCGACATAGCCTAAGATTGGTATCACAGTTTACCTGATAACTGCATATCCTCGTTTGATGATATGGAGTATCTTTTCCTCTCACAAATCTACGAAGGAGGCATAGAAATGATGATGTCTTGGTTCATGGATATCAAAAAGAAGGAGAAGGAATCTGCTTGTGAATTCATAGTGTTTTAGGCAAGCAACTCTAAAGTTGCCCCCCAGTATTCTAGATTTTGCATTTATCACTACTTGCCAAAAGAATCTACTACCTGTAGTAGGGCTCTGGACAGGTCCAACTCAATTTCAAGACTGGATGGCGTTCACCATCGAGGCTGAAGCTGCTGAAGGAAACACAAAGGTGGCATATAATTTGGGGTTATAAATGACCAATGCGGAAGGGAAGTGCTCCTCCTCCAACAACAACAATGTAAATATTTGCAATAGCAAAGGAAATGAGGCCTTAGCAAATTTTTTTTTAAAGTGACCCACCTCTCCACAAGCACAAAAGCCTCCTGAATCTTCCAGACATAAGGAGGAATATTCCTCTGTCGAGAGTGATATCCATAATAATTTTGACTGTCTGATGAAGAGCGGCAGGTTGTAGTTGCCCGATATCAAATGATTGGAGGAGGCTGATAAAACAAATGACCCGAAGTACTGCTTATACCATCGGTATGTACATCATCCTACCAAGGTTTGTTATATCTTGAAAAGGAAAATACAATAGTTGATAGATGCTAAAGCTATCACCCATTACAATGAGGAGAAGACGGTCATCGCCAATATATTGTCTCTTCAATTTGGTAATTTTCTAGCACAAGAAGTCCCTAACGGCGGATCATTCCAATACCTCGAGCTATAATAGAAGTGGTAAATCTTCTGCCTCCTCGAATTCAAACAGAAGGATTGGTGCCTCTTTCCACAGATCACTGCAAGATTATGTAGATTCATCCAGACCTGCTGCCAAATTGGGGCCAGGGAGCAACATCTTTCAATTCAAAATCCAAGAAGGATAAGAAGTATAAACCATGAAATATGGTTTCTTTGGAACAACACGATAGAGATTAAGATCAACCTCAAGAAGATATATCTCTCGAGATCAGATTTTAAAATCAAAATATTGTACCACCAAGCTCTTCTCGCAAGCTTCGCTTGACACACCGACAATGGTTCATGATTGGCAGTGTTCCACTATATAGGGCACAAAAAATATTCAGTTCATATGAAGGTGCTCATACAAAAATTCCCCCTCATTCTTCCATAATAATTAGAGCATCGACGTCAACTAGTGTAGCTGAGGAAGAGCGTCCCCAATTTTATCAATACAACAAATAATCTGTACATTTGATGCAAAATATGGGGTATAATTTCCAAAAAGCTGAAGGTTTTAGATTTAGCAAGCGATAATGTATTACTCTACAACTCCAAGGGCAGTCTAACAAATCCTATAGCATATTGGGCTTCAATCGAATTAGCTTACAGACTCACTCCAAAAAGAGGCATGCCAAAAAGAAACTCAAGTCTTGTAACATGGTACTTCTTTCTTCGATGCCCGAAGAAGAAGTCATGACTGGTACCAGGTCCGAGAAAGATTATCAAAAAACTTATGAGTTTGACCCGAAAGAAGCTCCTTTTACTTAATCAACTCTGGTTTCTCCAGTCACAACCGAACCTGGTCCTTCGAAGCCTACTACGAAGAGAAAAGAAAGTAAAAGAAAGTACGCTTCGACAGATCGCTGAAGAAGAATGTACCTCAAGGACTTAAAAAGCCCTATAATTTTGACATATTGGCACGACTGAACAATATTTTGTCGAAGGAGACTCATGAAGCTTTGAATGAAGCTTCGATGCATGCAAACTCATGCTTAGCTCAACTCAAGACTCCTTATGAAGACCCACTAGCGTTCCCTCATTGCCGCAGCATGATCGAAAAGATTTCTAACATCACCTTCACGCAAGATGACATGGTTGTCACGCCCCAGTCCCAAAAATATATGGAACCAGGCCACGTGGCATTGGCCAGCTGACACGACTCCGAAGGATATCCCAATTTAATAGATCCTATCGGAGCGTGCTACGCTGTCCTAAATCTAACAAGTCTAATATATCAACAGGTCGTGTCTAATCTCATCCACAGAACACAATATCAAAAAGACTGAAATAAAATGCTGGAAAATAAAATACAAGAGTCTGAATATCCATAATACATCTGAGATAGTCTGAATGGGGACAAACCCACTGAAATACAGAAATGGAAATAACAGTACAGAAAGAGTAAGATAACTAGTCTAGAGTATCAACTAGCTAGATATGAAAAACTCTAGACCGATGAAGCTGTGTACTCAGATCATGGGAACTCTCCTGGAAATACCTCGTAGTCCTCAATCAGGAATCCTGTCTCTACTCCTGCTCCGTAGATGGTAGGGTACAAGTGCTCGTCCGGATCTGGAAGAGAACCAGGTCCTCAGAGGAACGTAACAAGTATACAGAAATGCATGCCATAAAGTAAATACTGTGTAAACTCAAGGGGTAATCTAACCAGCTAAGTGAAATGCACTTTAAAGACAATCCTGGTACGTATGGGTAGGTGAAAGTTATAAAGCATAGCGTCGAGCCAGAGGCTAAGTACCTGGCATTAGCTGTAAACTGAATGCCAGGAATATATATGCTGACTACATCACCGATCATGATAGCGCGCAGCTAGTAACCACTGCTAGATGTATCGACAAGCATATATGCCCATAGAAGGGAACCTGAGCCCATAATCGGGTAACACATAGCCCATAACCGGGTAACACTGAGGCTCACAGCCCCACAGTTTACTCTGAAACTACGGCGACCAAATGTCTGTCCCATACACCTACTAATTATCTTCCCCGTCCAATGTCAATGTACAAGTCACGAATGCGACGTGGATACCTCATACTATGATGCAAGTCGCTACAGAAAATAAACAACTAAGCTAAATGCCGTCACACGTGCTGCTCATGCTGATGGCCAGTCGATCATGAAGCACGCGTCCCTACATGAACTCACTCTGTGACGTGTTAAGATACGTGTCAAGGCCTAGGAAGTCATTTTGATAACTCCTCAACTGTAGGAGGGTCCACTAGACACTAGGTTAGACACAAGTCCTAACGTCAACGTCTTCGTTGACTACACCCGAGTCTTCTCGGATGCGCACAGTTTAATATTGAAACACTGAAATATGCAACTAATTAATATTTGAATTTAGACAGCATCAACAAGGCAAGGTATACTTGCCTGGAACTCTGGTGTGCACAAGCAATGCTCCGGAACTAGCTGTCAAGGTAGCACCGTCTCGGATGCCTACGAACAGATAACAATAATTATAAATCACTAATTTATACTATGCTTAATTATCTATGTTAACATAGAGCAGGTTTACTTACACAACACCTATGCATGTATCTACCTTAAATAATATATAGTATAGTATATCTTATACTTAAATACAGATATATATATATAAAAGACATTATTATATATAGTTAATATATAATTAGTATATATATAATACATATTTAAAACTTATACTATATATAGCATTTATATACTTAATAAATATTTACATAAACATAAATATAATTAAATGCAAGGAATGAAATATATATGTTATACATATATATTATATACTTAGTAATATTTACATTTATATATAACAACATACATATTTATAATAATTGCATATATATATAGAAATATATATATACACATATATAGCATATGTATATAATAATATATATAATACAATATATTTATATACATATATATACATACATATATACTATATATATGCTAAATATATATACTTAATATAAATATAAAATCTGAGTATTATAAAATATTTATATAATATATATATAGATTTATGCAATATAATATATATATAACTATGTATATACATATCTACATATATAATTAAAAGTAAAAGCATATAAATATAACAGTATATATATAATGATCTTATGTATATATATCAGATATATATATGTAATACAATAATTTCTGTATCTATAAATATAATGCATACTTACATACATATATGTGAATACATATATACAAAAGCATATATAGATATATATCTATATATATATGTAATAATATATAATATATATATACATAATAGTAATTACATATATATACATAGCAATTTAGTATATATATAAATATATATTATATACTGTAATAATATATAATAATAATTATGTGTAATATATATAACTATATAAAGTACCATATATAATATATATAAATATATATAATACCACATACATAAATATACATATGTATATATTTACATAAAATATACTAAATACTTATTTATAATAATATACTTATATACTGTATATATGTACTATATATATATAGTAATATAATTATTTAATAATATAATATATATTATATATTATAATATATATATATAAACATATATATGTAAATATACACATATATATATACATATATACATACATACATATATATCTAACTATACATATATTCATACATATATATATTACATACATACATACATACATACATATATACATACATACACAATATAAATTAAATTACAAAATGATTTTAATATATAATATGAAATTTTTTACAGGAATAATAATAATACATATACTGTTAAATATTTATAATACAGTATATACTATAGAATACGTATTTAAAATATGGGATCTATGATATTCATGGGTATTCGAACTTACAACTGGAATTTAATGTAAAAATCTTAATAATTACACATAAAATAATATACCTTATTGCTCGACAGGTCGAGGGGGTCGAGCTGGTCGGTCGTCGCCGGCGGGGGTGGCCGGACGGCGCTCCGGCGAGGCTCGGGGAGGTCGCGGGCAGCATCAGCAGTTAGGTAAGGCTCCTTGTTGCGGGTCCGGTAGCTCCTCGAGGCGGCGTCGGCTGAAACTCGGCGGGGTGGCGGAGGACTGGACGGGGGAGTCGTCGGCAAAGTCTGGTGGTCGGAGACGCGGTGGTGGCGGAGCACGAAGCTGCGGGGTGGTCGGCTACACAGTGCGGGCAGGGAGAGTTGGGATCGGTGCGGGCGGCTGGGGGGTAGCTGCCGGCGGCGTCGTGGCCGGGTGGCGGTGGCCGTGGGTAGGGGAGAGTCCGGCGAAGGGGTCGGGTTAGGGTGGCGGTGGCTGGTGGTGGCTGGTGGCGGTGGGTGGAGCTCGGGGATGAGTAGGTTAGGTCGGCTGTGGGTAGGTGAAGTTAGGGTTTATGATATTTGTTTGGGTTTTGTACATTTAATGAGTAAATAACAACTATATGTAGGAGAGAGAGTGAGGGGGGCTGCCTAGGGATTAGGGCCGTCTGGACAAATATTTTTGGGGAGTGGGGTTGTCCATCAAGATGAGTGGAGGGCTAGGAATAGGCCATTCAAATTGTAGGGTCAAGATGGGTTCCCAAAAAGGTGATGCAAAGACATGAAAATAGGGGGAAATTAAATGCTCATGATTGGTCATGACCATTACTTTTCTCCATGATGGTTTGGTCCAATGAGAGGGAGACACCTCATTGCAATTTTACAATTATGCCCCTGACAAATTTGGTATTTGCACAATAAATTTGTATTTGGGATTTAATGTGACCAAACACCATGTTTGGTGTTCCTCATTGGTCTAAGATGGTGTATGGTGTTTTGTATGAGGCTTGTGGGTGTGGATGTGGGTTTGGGTTGGAGTTGGGTCTATTTCCATTGAGGTTGGGTCACTACATTAATTAATTCATAATTAATGTGCTAGGTGTTATTTAATTAATTAAAAATAACCGGGGATCTAAATTGGGTGGCACAAGCGTCATTAGTGTGGTAGGCTTGGGGTACAATAATATCGTGATCTGGGTTGGTCAAGACGGATCGAGGTGGGGTCTCAATTACGATTGGAACGGACAACGAACGTAATTACGCAATTTAATTAATTTGCGTACGGACGTTTGTAACGACTTTTGTGCGACTAAAATTAGGCACGAAAATCGGTATCCGGGGTTTGCTCAAGGTTCATTATGATAGGTTAGTATGTCTAGGCCAAGTGTATGTAATTTGTTTCAGGGTAGCAGCTAGTGTAGTGTCCTAAATATCGGGACAACGGTAAGGCGTCCTAAGTAATAAAAATCATCGCACAGATATTTAATACTATGTAATAAAATTAAATTAGGTCCAAAATAACCCTAATATCTTTATCTGAATTAAAAAAATAAAATTTTGGTCGAGGGGGTTTACAATCTATCCAACTTATAAGAATTTCGTCCTCGAAATTAGAATAACACATAATAAGCTATAAATCATCAAGTAATGCTACGGACATACCTAGAGTTGGTGTTTGTACTATCTTCCGGGCTCTATCGCTATACTGGGAACACTCCTGAGCTTGATGTTGGGTTGAGCTGCACCTCAAGCATTGTCCTAGTCTTCTTCTGCAATCCTTCTGGACATGTCCCTTCTTTCTGCAAAAGTGACACGTCGGTGGCTCTCTCTGCTGATACGGCACAATCTTCTGTTGCGTCTGCGCTCCTGGATGACGAATCGGTCCTCCTGCTCCGGGCTGAGCTCTGGCTGGTGCATTCGTGCTGGATTGCCTCGATCCTCTGCTAATAGCCTCCTGGATCCTCGCCTCTGATAGGACTTCCTCGTATGAGATCCTCGCCTGAGTAGTAGTGTACCTCTGCAGCTCGAAAGAGAGGCCATGGTGGAATCTCTTGGCCTTCTCCAGGTCGTTGGGGATCAGGACGGCACCAAATCGGCTGAGTCGGCTGAACTCTCCGTCGTAGGCATCCACAGTCAGGTTCCCTTGCTCCAGGTGCAGGAACTGAGAGTACAGGGCATTCCTCACCGTAGCTGGGAAGTACTTCGCGTTGAAGTGCTCTAGGAATTCCTCCCAAGTCTGCTGTCGGCCAATGCTGCGCTCCATAGAGTCCCACCAGTGATGGGCATTGCCTGTGAGTTGGGCCCTCACTGCGGTCATCCAGAGATCGGGGTGTAGCTGTAAACCCTCTAGCAGCATCTCAGTGTTGGAGACCCAATCTGAGATCTCCTCAGCCGTCTCCTTACCCGAGAAGGTTCCCGGGCCCATCGTTCTGAAGCCTTTTACAGTGCCTGTTTGCTGGACATATGCGGGTGCTGGTGCTGGTGCTGGTGCTTGGGCAGGTGCCCTCTCTAGTACAACCATCAGACCCTGTCTCAGAGTCTCCGTCTGCTGCATCTGGGCCTGCATCATCATTTAGAAGAACTGCATCATCTGGGTCTGTCCCTCCGCTGGTGGCATCTGAGGTAGAAACGGTGGAGGTGGTGGAAGCGGTACCTCCTGCTGTCTCCTTGGTGTCTCCTCGGGTGCTGGCCTCTCGAATTGCGGTGTCGGTGTCGCCCTCGAGGTCTGTCCCTCGAAGTACTGCCTCGGGATCGTCTGCGATGTCTGGCCCTCTGGCTGCTGTGTCTCCACGTCGGGAGAGATCTGATTCCAGTACATCATCGGGGCCTGAGGGAACACCTCTGCCTCTGGCTGAGGCTGCTCTCTGGGTGGTCCCCGAGTCGTATCCTCTCTCGGTGCTGCAGGTGGCACTACGGTACCAAGTATCTCACGTCGGCTCCGAAGGTTCATCTCGCTGTAAGAGATAGAACTTCATTAAAAGAGAACAGAATAACAAGCAGGATGCAGATATTTAATTTAATCAAATGCGAAGGAGGTTCAAAGGCGGAATGTGGATGAGACCTATTAATTTCTATCCTATTACAGGCTCGCTGGGCATGTTACCATACCACTAGCGATTATCATGACCTGCATGGGCCACCACTAAAACCATGTCACGCCCCAGTCCCAAAAATATATGGAACCAGGCCACGTGGCATTGGCCAGCTGACACGACTCCGAAGGATATCCCAATTTAATGGATCCTATCGGAGCGTGCTACGCTGTCCTAAATCTAACAAGTCTAATATATCAACAGGCCGTGTCTAATCTCATCCACAGAACACAATATCAAAAAGACTGAAATAAAATGCCAGAAAATAAAATACAAGAGTCTGAATATCCATAATACATCTGAGATAGTCTGAATGGGGACAAACCCACTGAAATACAGAAATGGAAATAACAGTGCAGAAAGAGTAAGATAACTAGTCTAGAGTATCAACTAGCTAGATATGAAAAACTCTAGACCGATGAAGCTGTGTACTCAGATCATGGGAACTCTCCTGGAAATGCCTCGTAGTCCTCAATCAGGAATCCTGTCTCTACTCCTGCTCCGTAGATGGTAGGGTACAAGTGCTCGTCCGGATCTGGAAGAGAACCAGGTCCTCAGAGGGACGTAACAAGTATACAGAAATACATGCCATAAAGTAAATACTATATAAACTCAAGGGGTAATCTAACCAGCTAAGTGAAATGCACTTTGAAGACAATCCTGGTACGTATGGGTAGGTGAAAGGTATAAAGCATAGCGTCGAGCCAGAGGCTAAGTACCTGGCATTAGCTGTAAACTGAACGCCAGGAATATATGCTGACTACATCACCGATCATGATAGTGCGCAGCTAGTAACCACTGCTAGATGTATCGACAAGCATATATGCCCATAACAGGGAACCTGAGCCCATAACCGGGTAACACATAGCCCATAACCGGGTAACACTGAGGCTCACAGCCCCGCAGTTTACTCTAAAACTACGACGACCAAATGTCTGTCCCATACACCTACTAATTATCTTCCCCGCCCAATGTCAATGTACAAGTCGCGAATGCGACGTGGACACCTCATACTATGATGCAAGTCGCTACAGAAAATAAACAACTAAGCTAAATGCCGTCACACGTGCTGCTCATGCTGATGGCCAGTCGATCATGAAGCATGCGTCCCTACATGAACTCACTCTGTGACGTGTTAAGATACGTGTCAAGGCCTAGGAAGTCATTTTGATAACTCCTCAACTGTAGGTGGGTCTACTAGACACTAGGTCAGCACAAGTCCTAACGTCAACGTCTTCGTTGACTGCACCCGAGTCTTCTCGGACGCGCACAGTTTAATATTAAAACACTGAAATATACAACTATTTAATATTTGAATTTAGACAGCATCAACAAGGCAAGGTATACTTGTCTGGAACTCTGATGTGCACAAGCAATGCTCCGGAACTAGCAGTCAAGGTAGCACCGTCTCGGATGCCTACGAACAGATAACAATAAATATAAATCACTAATTTCCACTATGCTTAATTATCTATGTTAACATAGAGCAGGTTTACTTACACAACACCTATGCATGTATCTACCTTAAATAATATATAGTATAGTATATCTTATACTTAAATACAGATATATATATAAAAGACATTATTATATATAGTTAATATATAATTAGTATATATATAATACATATTTAAAACTTATACTATATATAGCATTTATATACTTAATAAATATTTACATAAACATAAATATAATTAAATGCAAGGAATGAAATATATATGTTATACATATATATTATATACTTAGTAATATTTACATTTATATATAACAACATACATATTTATAATAATTGCATATATATATAGAAATATATATATACACATATATAGCTTATGTATATAATAATATATATAATACAATATATTTATATACATATATATACATACATATATACTATATATATGCTAAATATATATACTTAATATAAATATAAAATCTGAGTATTATAAAATATTTATATAATATATATATATATTTATGCAATATAAATATATATAACTATATATATACATATCTACATATATAATTAAAAGTAAAAGCATATAAATATAACAGTATATATATAATGATCTTATGTATATTTATCAGATATATATATGTAATACAATAATTTCTGTATCTATAAATATAATGCATACTTACATACATATATGTGAATACATATATACAAAAGCATATATAGATATATATCTATATATATATGTAATAATATACAATATATATATACATAATAGTAATTACATATATATACATAGCAATTTAGTATATATATAAATATATATTATATACTGTAATAATATATAATAATAATTATGTATAATATATATAACTATATAAAGTACCTTATATAATATATATAAATATATATAATACCACATACATAAATATACATATGTATATATTTACATAAAATATACTAAATACTTATTTATAATAATATACTTATATACTGTATATATGTACTATATATATACAGTAATATAATTATTTAATAATATAATATATATTATATATTATAATATATATATATATAAACATATATATGTAAATATACACATATATATATACATATATACATACATACATATATATCTAACTATACATATATTCATACATATATATATTACATACATACATACATACATACATACATACATATATACATACATACACAATATAAATTAAATTACAAAATGATTTTAATATATAATATGAAATTTTGTACAGGAATAATAATAATACATATACTGTTAAATATTTATAATACAGTATATACTATAGAATACGTATTTAAAATACGGGATCTATGATATTCATGGGTATTCGAACTTGCAACTGGAATTTAATGTAAAAATCTTAATAATTACACATAAAATAATATACCTTATTGCTCGACAGGTCGAGGGGGTCGAGCTGGTTGGTCGTCGCCGGCGGGGGTGGCCGGACGGCGCTCCGGCGAGGCTCGGGGAGGTCGCGGGCAGCAGCAGCAGTTAGGTAAGGCTCCTTGCTGCTGGTCCGGTAGCTCCTCGAGGCGGCGGCGGCGTCGGCTGAAATCAACGGGGTGGCGGAGGACTGGACGGGGGAGTCGTCGGCCAAGTCTGGTGGTCGGAGACGCGGTGGTGGCGGAGCACGAAGCTGCGGGGTGGTCGGCTACACAGTACGGGCAGGGAGAGTTGGGATCGGTGCGGGCGGCTGGGGGGTAGCTGCCGATGGCGTCGTGGCCGGGTGGCGGTGGCCGTGGGTAGGGGAGAGTCCGGCGAAGGGGTCGGGTTAGGGTGGCGGTGGCTGGTGGTGGCTGGTGGCGGTGGGTGGAGCTCGGGGATGAGTAGGTTAGGTCGGCTGTGGGTAGGTGAAGTTAGGGTTTATGATATTTGTTTGGGTTTTGTTCATTTAATGAGTAAATAACAACTATATGTAGGAGAGAGAGTGAGGGGGGCTGCCTAGGGATTAGGGCCGGCTGGACAAATATTTTTGGGGAGTGGGGTTGTCCATCAAGATGAGTGGAGGGCTAGGAATAGGCCATTCAAATTGTAGGGTCAAGATGGGTTCCCAAAAAGGTGATGCAAGGACATAAAAATGGGGGGAAATTAAATGCTCATGATTGGTCATGACCATTACTTTTCTCCATGATGGTTTGGGCCAATGAGAGGGAGACACCTCATTGCAATTTTGTAATTATGCCCCTGACAAATTTGGTATTTGCACAATAAATTTGTATTTAGGATTTAATGTGACCAAACACCATGTTTGGTGTTCCTCATTGGTCTAAGATGGTGTATGGTGTTTTGTATGAGGCTTGTGGGTGTGGATGTGGGTTTGGGTTGGAGTTGGGTCTATTTCCATTGAGGTTGGGTCACTACATTAATTAATTCATAATTAATGTGCTAGGTGTTATTTAATTAATTAAAAATAACCGGGGATCTAAATTGGGTGGCACAAGCGTCATTAGTGTGGTAGGCTCGGGGTACAATAATATCGTGATCTGGGTTGGTCAAGACGGATCGAGGTGGGGTCTCAATTACGATTGGAACGGACAACGAACGTAATTACGCAATTTAATTAATTTGCGTACGGACGTTTGTAACGACTTTTGTGCGACTAAAATTAGGCACGAAAATCGGTATCCGGGGTTTGCTCAAGGTTCATTATGATAGGTTAGTATGTCTAGGCTAAGTGTATGTAATTTGTTTCAGGGTAGCAGCTAGTGTAGTGTCCTAAATATCGGGACAACGGTAAGGCGTCCTAAGTAATAAAAATCATCGCACAGATATTTAATACTATGTAATAAAATTAAATTAGGTCCAAAATAACCCTAATCTCTTTATCTAAATTAAAAAAATAAATTTTTGGTCGAGGGGGTTTACAATGGTACTCAAGGATAATCGGCATGCAAGACTTTGTAATATACTGGTTACATCGGGTCTATTATGTTGAAACGGATTCACATCGACCCTGGTTCTTCACTCAGCATTATTCCTAAAAGCCTACTGAGAGGATTAAAGATACCAATGCACAACCTGTCTGCCACTAAAACTATATTTCTAGGCTTCAATGCTGGAAGAAGTAAACTGTTGGGAAAGATACGCCTAAAAAATTTAGATAGGAGATCTACGTACTAAAGTCACATGCTATGTGATCGATTCTGATGTATCCTATAATATTTTCTTGGGACGATCATGGATACATGAGCATAAAATTATACCCTCTACCCTGTACCAATATTTCAAATATGTGGACAGTCGGGGAGAAGTCAAAACAAAGGTAGCTGACCTCAACCCATTCAACAATGTCATAGCCTTTTTCTCTGATTCTGCATATTATACACCGGAGTACACAAAAGAAAAGGCTGATCAAACTATAGATGAAATAAAAAATACCTCGAAAGAAGAAGCTAATAAAGCTAATAATGAAGTTGAGAATACCCCAAAGAAAGAACCTTTGATGATCCGAGTTAAAGGACGTATTACTCATCCGAATCCTTTGAAGCCCCTCCTCATTAACCTATGTAAGTCACCTTCATTGGTCATCAACCTTCGACACAATGAACAGCCGAATTCGGAGAATGAGCCACTTGCTATCGACCTTGGTTGTAACAAGCAACTAACCTCAACAAATAAAATCCTTGTCATCAATCTTGCCAAGCCTCCTATCAAGGATAAAGTTTCTGTTGACTATATGGAAGCTGAAGAAGAGATCTTGTATTTCATGAATAAAGAAGACACTACTTCGCACTATATTGACGTTGAATCCTTTGCTAAAAAATTCTTAGAGTTTCTTCATCTTTACGAACTTCTATCTATACCTGGGGCATCTCAATTTGAATATAGTTTATTATATGAACCATATAAGGATGCATACTTCATAGTCCTAGCAAGACATGACAAGCTAGAAACAAAAGAGTCACATAGACTATTGATTCTGACAAATATTTTGGCAAGATACAACCATATTGTTACATCCAACCAACCAAGAACATTATGCAAGTTATGAGTTAAAACTTAAAGTCTGGTTTGGGATTGAATTATGGAAAAGGCAGATAGACTCCTATAAGTTACTTCTCTCCAAAACGTAAGCCAAAAATATACTACCAGCGGACTGGTTATGGTTTGGGATATGTTACACCATCAACAAGTCGAAAAGTTTAGAATTGGCAGAAAAGACGCACTCTCATTCCTCGGACTCATTATTGTGGGATTATGATAAAAGCATGGGTGACGTATTAAAATATGCTTTCTTTGTAAATATGGTATCAATTGGCCCAGATGAAAAAGATGTTGAACCATTGGAACCATTCGAGAATGATCCATGGGTACAACGGAGGGATACTCATTGGGAGCTTCAGTTTGAGCAATGTGAACCACCTATAGAGGATGTAGTAGTCCAAATTGATGTAGGAGAAGAATCTTTCCCAAAACTAATTTCTATTAGCAAGAGTCTTCTTGAAAAAGATAAACAAATTTTAGTCCAGCTAATAAATGAGTATATTGATGTCTTCGCCTAGAGTTATGAGAATATGCCTGGCCTGGATCCTCAAATAGCCACACATAAGCTCAATATTCTTTCGAATGCTAAGCCGATAAAATAGCAACAACGATAATTATGTCCGGATATGATGGATGCAATTGAATCAGAAGTCAAGAAACTCATAGCATGTGGCTTCATTCGAGATGAGCAGCATCCCGACTGGGTAGCCAATGTTGTCCCATTTATGAAAAAGAATGAGAAGGTCTGGGTCTGCGTAGATTATCGAGATATAAACTCTGCTTGTCAAAAAAATGAGTTTTCTCTCCCCATCACGGATGTCATGATCGATAATACATATGGTTTTGAACGTATGTCCTTTTTGGATGGATTCTTGGGATACAACCAAATAAAGATATCTTCTGATGATGAAAAACATACCTCTTTTCGTACACCACTGGGAGTATATTGCTATACATTCATGCCCTTCGGCTTAAAAAATGCGGGAGCAACGTATCAACGAGCCACGAGTACAATTTTCCAGAAGTATTTACGAAAGATCGTAGAATGTTATGTGGATGATATTGCTGCCAAGAGTCGTCTTAAAGATGATCACCTTCAAGATTTGAATAATATGTTCGAATTGATGCGCCACCACCAATTGAAGATGAATCCAACTAAATCCTGTTTATGAGTGGCCAGTGGAAAGTTCATTGGATTTGTTATAACTTCCAAGGGTATTCATATTGACCCCGATAAAATCAAATCTATCCTCGAAATACGACCTCTATATACTCTTAAAGAACTTCGTGGCCTGCAAGACCGTCTAGCATATATCAGGAGGTTTATCTCTAATCTCTCAGAAAAATGTCAAAACTTTACTCAGTTAATAAAGAAAGGCTTGTCCTTTGTCTGGAATAAAGTGTGTCAACAAGCATTCATCGACATCAAATAATATCTTATAAATTTGCTAGTTCTGGTGTCTCCAGTCATAGGCAAGACCATTTTGATATATATTCGAGCAATGGATCACTCCCTATGAGCTATTCTTGCACAGAAGAGTAACGAATGCCATGAACATGCAATCTATTATCTTAGTCGTATGATGGTCGGTGCTGAACATCGATACAATTCAGTGGAAAAAGAAACCCTCACCTTGATGTTTGTTATTCAAAAGATGCGACAATATGTGTCAGGTCAAACCATTCATGTCATATTCAGAGTAAATCTCCTCCGTATATTAATGACCAAGCCAAGCACACTCAATTGTCTGTTAGCTACATGGGCAATGTTGCTATCGCCTTATGACATGGTATATGTCCCACAAAAATTATTGAAGGGTCAAGTGCTAGCTGATTTTCTGGTACCTCATCCTGTATCAAAAACTTTTAAACTGTACGATGACATCCCAGTTGAAGTCTTAGAGTCTAATATGGTAGTGGAAGATGATACTTGGCAACTATTCTTTGATGGCGTATCAAGAATATGACCCAAAGGTAATATAGTAACTGTAGTGGGCATTGTCCTAGTATCTCCTGACAAACTACTCATTCATCGAGCATATTCTCTCAGTAAACCATATTATAATAATGTAGCTGTCATGACCCGAACCCGGTGTAAGGGTACAAGTCGGGAACAGTGCCCAGCCTACGCCACAGAATCAGTAGTAGAACGTTGTTTGGATAATCTATCTAGCAATATAATAAACCACCAACAATATCAATATACTCAATCACAAATCTAAGATAGAACGAGAACGAATATGATAAATAATAGAAAAGTCATATACAACTCATGAGTCTAAAATTATAACATCAATGAGTCTGAAGAAAACTAAACAAAATAAGCTGGAGACAAATCCAGTACAAAGAATACTAAGAAGCGACTAATCCCGGGTCATCTGTCTCAGTTGGGATAAGTCCCTCCTGAGCCAGGGTCTCTAACTCTAAACCCACAACATCCAGAGGTCCATAATGTGTAGGGTACCACTCCTCAGTGTCATCTGAGAAAAATATATTCAGTCAGGAAATGAGCAGAGTACATCTCTAACAACAGTTCTAATCAATGATATAAACTATATAATTGTAAATAGATGTGAATATATAAGATGCACAATAGATATAAGAGATATACAATAAGAAAATACTGGAATAAAATAATAATAAATAATATGACAATGAACATGAATACTAATATCTATGTGTGTGAGTACCAGCTTTAACATGTGATCGGCTTGGGAACTTGCACAAGAGTAAATAGCCTGGTTAATCATACGTGCGGTGTATGATCAACACTCACAAGGAACAAGACATGCACAAGGAGGGTATGATCACATATCTACACTAAAATACTCCTCACCCTAACTGGTATAGTAGATCCAACCATGGTACGCTATGACACGAGATTCTCTAAGAAGATAGCTAGTCTTCCCGATAATCAGTGTATGTATATGTACAAGATAATCAATGAAACAAGGCTTGCACAAGATATACAATATACCAAGGAATAATATCTTATGACAAGATCCGGATATACCAATCCGTGTAACCATCGTGTTAAGAAAATATGGATATCTACACTAGATACAATGAACATAGAGGATATCATAAATGAAAAACTATCAGAGAATGTACTCGCCTGATCCAATAAATAGTCTCACAGATATCTGATACGGTACCTCGAAGACCTAGATATGGAATATAACATCAATACAAGATTTGGGAAAGAAAATAAATTAACTAGTAAACATCTAAGTCAAAGAGCCATTTCTAAGTCAAAAAGTCAAACTAGGTCAACTCTAAGTCAAATTGGTCAAACATGGTCAAACTACCTATATCTAGGTTGCATGAGTCTCTCTTAATGATGTTGGGCTCATACACTATGAATCTAGGTCATACAAGCTAAATTTTAGGATACTAGGATACCGTAACTCAGGATACGCAAACAATATATATATATATATATATATATATATATATATATATATATATCAAACAACATTAAATATATAATATCCTAATTATAAATATTAAATGGATACTTTGATTTTGAACCAACTCGGTATCGCACAACTAAACCTCAATCTTGATACCCAAACCCAATACCTTGGGTATTCCTAAATACCTTGATACTTACCTTGGTATCTCAAGGTAATTGCCAAAACTTCATATATATACAAACTACCTATTAATAACTATATGCTAACAACTAACTATTACAAATATAGTATACTAATGCATAAATACCAATTAGGAAATATATACATATATATTAATACCATACATATATTAAATAGCTATAATAAATACATATATATACTCTATACCAAAAAACTGTCGCCAAAGATTGCTATGGCCGTCGCTAATATTGCTGATATGGTTGTCGTTACTGTTGCTTTTGCTGCGGTTCCTGCTGCTGTTGCAAATATTGCTACTGCTGCTATCGCTGAAGGCTGTTGTTGTTGAACTGCTGCCGTCGCTGAAGCTTACTACTGTTGCTGAAACCGCTGCTGTCGCTAATGCTGTTGTTGCTTCTATCACTGAAACCGCTGCTGTTGTTGCTGTTAGCGTTGTGGTTGTCACTATAAGCGCCGTCCCCTCTCTCTCTAATATATATACTAACACTTAATATATATATATATATATATATATATATATATATATATATATATATATATATATATATATACACTCCTCTTTATACCTATATATGTATCCACAATAATACATGTAGTTTAACAACACATTATATATATATATATATATATATATATATATATATATATATATATATATATATATATATATATATATATATCTATAATATCACTAATACGTACATGTTTATATAATCATGCGAGTATATATAAATATATACATAACATACAAATATATAGATAACATATATATACGCATAACATATACATATATACACTACAATATATATATATATATATATATATATATATATATATATATACTACTATAATTATATAGCTATTACATATGTAGAAGAATAGCTATATATATATATATATATATATATATATATATATATATATATATATATATATATATATATATATATATATATATATATATATATATATATATATATATATATATAACAATATATATATATATATATAGATGCATATAATTACATATAAAAATGACTAAAATAAAGGAAAAGTAGATCTAGAAATAAATTGCACAAACACATAGAGCGTATCATACCCGTATCCCACTAGATCTAGGATACGCTTGCGACACGAGTCCACCACACATCCAAATGTACCCCAAAGGACACAAGCAAGTATAATATATTATTTATGAATAATATGAAGAGTCAAACACAAATCTACGTGTCCGTGTCAAAATATGACATGCACAAAGTCCCGTGTCGGAGGAAAAACTCTCAAATTAATACATATCACCAAATTGTTGGGATGCGACCTACACGTACCCAATTGTGGATACGACACTATCCCCAAATGCACAAACATATGTCAAATTGATCTATAGGACCAATTGACAAACACAAAAAGTGTCAATCTCGAAATTCCCCTAAAATTGACACAAAAGTACCATATCTTTCTCAATAGGCCTCCTATGAACTCAAAATCAAATTCTATGGGTAGCCTATGCATATGAGTTAATTTCTTATGGTTAATTCTCAGATTTAGAACTTAAATTAAGGATAAAAATTAAATTATACCTATTGGGAGATGAATTCCCAATGCAACCTACAAATGTGATAAAATTGGCCTCCAACTTGTAGATCCTTGCTTCCTCCTTCTAGATCCTTCCTCCACTAGTCTCCAATGGTAATTTGGGAAGGAATTGGGATGAAATTTGGTAGGAAAATGAAGTGCAATGAAAGAATTTGGTTGAGAAAAATTTTAGATCTAGTTTTCAAATAAAAAAAGGAGAGAGAAACTTTTCCCCTTTTCTTTAATAGGCCGGTCTCCCTTACCCCTTCCTCGAGTCACTATGTAATATCCATTATACCCCTTGGGCCTCTCATAAAAAAATAATTAAGGAGGAAAACTTCTAGTCTAATAGTTTAATTAATTTAATCATCCTCCTAATCAATGTGCTTTCTAAATGGGCTAAATTCTAATAATTAATACATGTTGGTCCATGAGTCTAAACTAAACCAGTTAGGTCCACTAACACAAGTCTAAAAATAAATAACTAACATCTAACAAAAATTAAATAATACAACAAATAATTATCTAACATGCATAATATTTAATTAATTATAAAATTACTAAAATATCCTTTTTTAGAAAAAATGGTGGTAACAAGTCTACCCTCCTTAAAATAATTTCGTCCTCAAAATTCAAAGACGAAAACTACGCCCAAAAAATAACAGAATATGACAAAAGAACAGAACTTAACTATGAAAGAACATACCTCAAGGCACAAACAAATATGGATAACGCTCTCACATTTCATTCTCTCTCTCCCAGGTAGACTCCCCCGGAGAGTAATGCCTCCATGCGACCCATACCAAAGGAATAGTCTGGTTCCTCAGTACCTTCTCTCTCCGATCAAGAGTCTCAACTAGCTGCTCTGGATAGCTAAAAGTAGGGCCCACCTCTATCTAAGAGTGATCCAACACATGACTAGGATTCGCCATATACCGTCTCAACTGCGATACGTGAAACACGTTGTGCACTCCCTCCAATGCAGATGGCAAGTCTAGTCTATAAGCAACTGTACCGACCCTTTCTAGAATAGTAAAAGGTCCGATGAATCACGGACTAAGCTTCCCGCCTCCACCGAAATAAATTGTGTCGTGTCGAAGAAATCCTCAGAAACACCAAACCATCCACCTAAAACTCCAAAGGTCTCCGGTGGCTATTGGCCCAATGCCGCTGTCTGTCCTGTGCCACTCGAAGTCTGTCTCTGATCAACTGAATCTTTTCTATTGTATCTACAACCATCTCTGGCCCAAGCAAAACTTTCTATCCAATATCGTCCCATGATAAGGGAGTACGACATCTCCGACCGTACAGAGCTTTAAAAGGTGACATCTTTATACTAGCCTGGTAGTTGTTGTTGTAAGAAAACTCTACCAAATAGATATGGTCCTCCCAAGAATTCCTGAAATCTAGTACACAAGTGCGTAACATATCCTCGAGAGTCTGAATCATCCTCTCTGACTGCCCATCTATCTGGAGATGATATGCAGTACTGAACGTGAGTTGAGTGCCCAAACTCGCCTGCAAACTCCTCCAAAAATAAGAAGTGAAATTACTATCCCGATCCAAGACTATGTTGACAGGAACCCCATGTATCCTGATGATCTGCCTCACATACATCTCGGCCAACTTCTCCGTAGACAAACCCACCTTGAAAGGCAAAAAGTGACCGACTTGGTCAACCTATCAACGATGACCCAAATCGCGTCTTTTTCTCCTGGAGATCGAGGAAGTCCGGACACAAAATCTATAGTAATGTGATCCCACTTCTACTCTGGAATGGGTAATGGCTGAAGTAAACCTCCTGGCCTCTGCCTCTCGGCTTTCACCTGCTGGCATACTAAGCATCTGGATACAAACTGTGCCACTTTCCTCTTCATGCCATACCACCACAATCTCTCTTGTATATCCCGATATATCTTGTTCGCACCTGGATGTATGGAATACTGAGAGCGATATATTTTTTGTAATACCTCCTTATGCAGCTCCCCAATAGGCACACACAACCTAACTCCATGCCACAAGAATCCATCCTCAGCAATGGTGAAATTATCCTCTAATCATGCTCTCACCTGAGCTCTGATTCTTCTTAGAGATACATTCTCATATTGGGCTGCCTTGATCCTATTCATCAAATTTGAGTGTATCTGCAATCCCCACATATGTATAGCCAAACCAAGAAGTACCACCTCAATGCCCAATCTCTCCAAGTCCTCCAACAAACATCAATCATACGTCAAGAACATAGCTACCGGATACCTGCTCAAATCATCGACAACTATATTAGCTTTTCTAGGATGATACTGCAAAGATATATCAAAATCCTTTATCAGTTCCAACCACCGACGTTGCTTCATGTTCAACTCCTTCTGCATGAAAATGTACTTCAAACTCATATGGTCTGTGAAGATCTCCACACGCTCTCCGTACAAATAGAGTTTCCACAACTTCAGGGAGAAGATGACTTCTGCCAACTCCAAATCATGGGTAGGATAGTTCTTTTCATGAGGACGCAATTACCTGGATGCATAGGCAATCACTTTCCCATTCTGTTAAAGAACACAACCCAAACTTTTCCCCGATTTATCACTATAAATAGTGAAACCTCCAGACACTGATGGCAATGTCAAAATAGGAGCAAACGCCAACTTCTTCTTCATTTTCTCAAAAGCAACCTGGCAATCCTCCGTCCAAACAAACTCTACATCCTTCCTGCTGAGTCTGGTCATCGGCTCGGCAATCCTCACAAAATCTTGTACAAACTTCCTGTAGTAGCCTGCCAATCCCAAGAAACTTCTGATCTCTGCTATCGAAGTCAGGGTCTTCCAAGACTCTACTCCTGTAACCTCCGATTTCTAATTTCCGAAATAATTAGATTTTAATTTATTTTAAATACCAAGTTTATAAAATATTTTCTTCTTGAAATTTGTATTAGATTTTGAACAATGTTTGATTTTAGAAGGAAATTTAAAATCTTTTATAAAAAAAATTATTTTTCCTAAATGTCGTTTTATTATAAATAAAATAGATAAATAATGATATATATATACAATTCTCTAGCTTCAAATATTTATTGGTTTGAAATCATAAAATTATTTGTTTAAAAAAAAAAAATTTATTTAAAGGACTAGTTGTTTTCTTCATAATAAATTTTTAAATCCATTTGGGATAGTAAATAAATAAATTACATATTTTTTAGGGTTTTGAAATATGGGTTTAATTAATAGCTAATTTGGAATCAGTTAGACTTGGAAGTCCTTAAAATATTTTCTTAAATTATAATATTTTTCTATTAAATTTACAAGTTTACCATCTCCCATTCACACCCTCATTTCTCACATGAAAAACTCATGCATATCTAATCTTGGCCATTCATTAATTGGGCCAATCCTCACCCTTTATCCCACACCCTCTCTCCCTATTTAAAGTCTCTCACCCACACCATTCCCAAGAAACCCTAATCCCAAAAATTTATTAGCTAGCCGCAAATATTTCCCTACCATAAACTTTTCCCTCGCACTTCTTCTTCTTCTTCATACTACCAACCAAGTCCCAGAGACGACCACACCAAGACTGGATGAGTTGTTCCCAGAGGAAGGTCGACCATTCGCACAGGCCTTGTGCTGCCCCCTCTTCACCATGCCGACTACATCAAGAGGAGATCTGGACTTTAGAAGCGACCCACACTGCCACCTTCACCACTTCCTTCCCGCGAGTGCGGTACTTCTTTCCGGCGTAGTGTTTCTCATCTGAACTCCACCGTAGGCAATGGAGCCATCACCATGTCGAGTCGCCAGAGAAGTATGGTCTTCTTCAGCGCCAACCGCACTCCCCAGGACATCGTCCAGTCCCGTTGGCCTAGGCGTCCATCGTCGATGCCCAGGCACCGCGAACGACGTCTTTCTCTCCCGCATCAATCGCAATGACTGAGCGATCGCGTCGACGTTTCATTGGCCATTCCCCCACTGTGAGGCCATTCCGAAGTTGCGACTGTCTCGTCGTTGTCGGCACATCTCCGCGACATCGACCGGCGACCACCCAACTCAGAGAACCTCCCATACAGTTTTGAATCCAAGCCATGATGAAGGAATGGTGCAGAGAATAGAATAGTTGTCTCAAATCTCTCACAAGAACATCGCTCGGATCATTGGATGGTGCATGAGCCCAAGCTACACACTTCTTATTGTATACGAGTTCTTTCCTATGGAACGCTCAGGGAGCTCCTTCAAGCATGTAGAGGTAATAGTTCTCTAGATTGGTGCAGAAGAGTCAATATTTCTACTGAGATTGCGAGTGCACTCACTCACCTCCACTCGGAGCTCTCTCCTGCAATAGAACAATATGGTCTCAAATCAAATAACATCTTTATTTTAGCAGATTACTCGATCAAGATTGCTAGTTTTAGAATCATTAATTCGAGATATGTAGGAGATTCTCATGATTCAGATGTTGTGTACAACTTTAGTTTCATACTGCTTGAGATAATTTTGGGGTTCAGAACATTCTAATGCCCATGAGTTGGGTTAATTTAGAGTATTAGTTATATCAGTAGATGACTAATTTAGTTTTTGTAATTATTTAGTTATGTATTATATATATAAGGATTATGTTATATGAATATATAATAAGTTGGGTTTGTAATATTAATTAAGTAATAGTTTCAATAATAAAATTTGTTCAAAAATTTGTTTATTTGGACTGGTAACCGATTTTACTATAGATATAAAAATATATTGGCTTTTACGTAAATTCTAAATTTTATAAATAAACTTTTAAATTATAATTATGTTCGAAAGAAAAGTTTAAACAATTATTGTTCAGGATAATTTTGAAATGATTTTCATAAATTAAGATGTTACCTTAATAACAAACAAACGACCCTTTCTCTTTTTAGCTAAACTTGTTAACCCCCGCATATTTTCTCTATGTATTGAGGACTCGGTATCCTTATCTCGATTTTCATACCGAACTCCGATCTTGGAATTCTTTATGTAGTTTTTAGCTATTTGGACTGCTCCGGACTCATTGGAACTAATTGCTACTTCATTTGGGATCACCTGGAGAAGTGTGGCATTATGTACATTCTCTGATTAGTTATATATATATATATAAAATATTTGATTGATATATATATACAAATATGTATTTTGGTATAAAAATATATATTTATATACATCTATTAGTGTATATACACGTATACGTATTTTGTATAAATTACTAATATACTTATATATATAAATTATACACGTTTTATTGGTGTATACTCTGAGTGTAAATGTGTATTTATATACGTATCCCTACTAGATGACCCTAGTTGACTAGAGCCCTGCCTGGCATAGCCCTGAGGCCAGTGTATTTATATTGTGTGTTAGCGTAGCATCTGATACAAGTATTATTTTGATATGTCATTAGGACTGTGGGTTCCTCCAGGCGACACTCTGGAACAGGACCTCGGTATTCATCAGCTAAGGACCAAAGGCGAGTACATTCTCTGATTAGTTTCTAATTTATGATATCTCCTATGTTCACTGTATCTAGTGTAGATATCCATGCTCTTGACACGTTGGTTACACGGATTGGTATACACGAATCTCGTCATGAGATGTTATTTCTTATCCATGGTGTAGCTTGTACAAGACTTGTTTCCTTGTTATCTTATGCATGTACAGACACTAATTTCTGGGGAGACTTGCTACCTCCCTAGGGAATCCCGTGCCATAGCATACCATGATTGGATCTACTATACCAGTCGGGGGTGGGGAGTATTTTAGTATAGATATGTGATCATACCCAACTCTACATGCATCATAGCTCACCCCACATCTCACGTCGGGTACGGCCTGACCATTTATATGCTTCATAGCTGTTACGTGTGATTAGTCTGACCTCTACATGCATCATAGCTAACCAACGGTTAGCCTGACCTTACAAGAATCATAGCTAATCACATGTAACCAGCCTGATCAAGTTCCCAAGCCGATCACATGTTAAAGCTAGTACTCATACACTTAGTCATAGGTTCTTGCTCATGGACACATTGTTTCTTCTCTTGTATTTACTTATAGTATTTCCAGTATTTCTTTTGTTTCTTGCACCTATACATGCTTCTGGTATATTTCCATCTAGAACTGCTACATAGTTTATATCATTAATATAGAACTGCTATTTAGAGATGTACTTTGCTCCTTCCTGACTGGAAAATATTTTTCCAGACTGTGACCTTAGTAGACTGGGTTCTGACACTTGGGGATTGGAAGTTAATGATTGTAGGTATGATTATTCTGCCGTTAGATTTGTCTTGTATTTCTTGCTTGCCTGGATATCTTATCGTGCTTTAGTTTATGTGATTGAGTATTTCTAACATATTTTATGATACCCACGTCTCCTTATGGAGTTGGGTATTCACGTGAGTTTGATTAGATAGTTACATGACCTAGACAGCGTTCTACCGCCGATGCTGCGGCGTAGGCTGGACGTACCCACGCATTCGTGCCCCTAAACCGGGTGCGGGTCGTGACACATTTTTAGTGGTGGCCCATGCAGGTCAGACTTCGCTAGTTGTGCGATGTCGTGGTAGTACGACGTCATAGTTGTACTACTGCGTACCTGCTATTGAATATAGGACATAGGATACTAGGATGAGAGAGGATACTCAATCACAAATTCTTGAGAGATTCCTGGGACGACCCCTTGAGAATCTTATTATAACTTCTAATCTTGAATCCTTCATTTTGTTTCCGTCCGTCCTTACTCATTGATATTGAATTTGATTATTGTTGATCAATTATTAAAATCTGAATCTTGGTATCATTGTTGAGTTTGATTCTTGTTGACCAGTTGTTAAATTTATTATCGTTGTTGAATTGATTTCATATCGAGATGAATTTTATGGGCTAAAATTTACGGTATCATCTGATGACATATGTTGATGAGGACAGTAAGAAAGGTAAAAATGTCTACTTTGGTTATGGACCCTAGAGTTTATCGCAGCCATATTAGCTGTGGTGACGAGAACGTAGGAACCTGACTTGGATGTACATACTATAGTTATGAAGCTTAGAGTCTTTCGCAGCCATACCGGTTGGCGTGGCGAAGATTCTAGATGACATGATTATAGAGTTGCATACCTTAGTTACGAAACCTATTGTTTATCGAATCTATGCTTACTGGCGTGGCGAGGATTCTGAGTGTCATGATTTCAGACAGACGTGTATGATTATCAGGTTGTATCTTAAATTGGTTCTTAAAGTATCATCTCAAGACTTATCTATTTATGTTATTCCAGGACTTTGTTCCATCGCTTCTTTTCTTTACTAGCAGTAAAGATACCTTCAGTCCTTAACCCAGTTCTTTTGAGCCTTATTTCTTTAAGGATCCTTGTTAGTGTGATAATTAGTGACTTGCAATTTTGGTTGTGTCTTGTATTAGTTTGACTGAGTGTGACTTATGAGTTTGTAAGTGTTTCTTAGTTGGACATGTGAACAGTAGGCTTTAATCTAGAGTTAGCCCTTAGCATAGTACCTTGTACCAATAGTTCTAGGATAAGTGTCATTATAATACTATAAGTAGAAGGAGAGTATAGAGTATCAGTGATAGTTCTCAGAGTTAGTGCCAAAGCCAATTACCCGTCCTGGATAATCATGATTTTGTGATTTAGTGATCTATGTAAACAATTAGGTGTCGAGGAATTGTGTTAAGAATTAATGGAGCATAACGTTCAATCGGATGATTGATATCGGGCGTGTTAAAGGTAAAGAAATTTATATGCATGAGGAGTTATAATAAGGTGTCATGAGTAGAGAAATCTCGAAATTAGTAATGAAGATGGTAAAGCGTATCACAGACCAGTTTAACAGGCTGAAAAAGTTAAAGGGAAATACCTATACATCAATCGAGAGGAGGAACCATATACTTGCGCATGAGAATAAGAAACATGAGTGTTATAGTAGATACATGTAATCATGAGTTATAATGAGCTTGATGAGATGATGCATTAATGAAGCTAGTGATATAATACCAAGAGTGCTAATGATTCTATATCGAGGATTAGTCGAGAATAACGTTAATAACAGTAAGCACTCTGTGTGATGATAATTAAATGATATACCAGTTGACATAAATTGAAATCATGAAAGAAATTACAGGTGAAGATAACTTTGATTATTGGAGATAATGGTGCAGGTGATTCAGGCAGTACAATTTTAGTACAAAATTATAGACACTAGATGCATTGAGTGCACCTTGAGTATCAGAGACCGTGAGCAATGATATGTATATTTGTGGAGTTATAAATTAAAAGGTGGAAATAAAATTATATTTTTAGAATAATTGAGGAGTTGAGATTATGTCAAAATTTTTGAGGATTTTAAATATGAATTCAATAAACATGGTTAAGGCTACAAAGATTTTAGAAGTGATTAAATTTTATTTCGATGTGGAGTATCTGATTTTGAGGAGGTATATGCATTTTATTTTAGAGTTGTTCGAGAAGTTAAACCTTGACGATTCTTTTAAGGATTAATTTTATGGTAGATGAGAGATATGAATATTAATATATGAGTAGATGATATACATGTGTAAGGATCTAGTAACTTGAGCATGATTGAGATGGCACCACAGACTGACTTGGGTGTCCATCTAAAGTTGTATTGGAAAGAGAAGTACTTAGTATGGTGTGTTACACTTGGTGTGCACTTGAGTGATAAGAACAAATAGTATGGACAATGGTAGTAGGAATGAGAACCGACAGCGGGTATGGTACTAAAGAGATAGGGTATCAACTTGGATGCATTTTTGAATCATGGTTATATTAGGGATTCTTGGCATCAGATGTTGGCATTAATAGCCAGGTGTGTGCCATATGGATATATTCATGGATCTTGTGGATTAATGATTAGTTGAGATGGGTACCAGTGTACAGGAATAGGAATTAGTTAGTGAATGTGCTAGAGTTAAGTGTTTGTTAGAGATAGTAGATACTACAAGTAATATGTTAGCAGGTTCTTTCTTTCCCTCCTAATGATTAGTTGAGATGGGTACCAGTGCCCTCCGGCTTTACTTTCACTTGGTAGCCTGATCTTAAGTCTATCTTAGAAAATACCATGGTACCACTCAATTGATCGAACAAGTCATCAATCCATGGAAAATGGTACTTATTCTTGATAGTAAGATTATTAAATACCCTGTAATCAATGCACATGTACACCGATCCATCCTTCTTCGGTACAAACAATATCGGGGTTCCCCACTGTGAAGAACTCGATTTGATAAATCCCTTATCCTGTAATTCATCCACCTGCTTCTTCAGCTCGACCAGCTCGATGTTGTTTGCTTTATGGACATGTTGCAAAATTATTTCTGCACCTGGTACCAAGTCTATAGAGAATTCAATATCTTGATCTGGCGGCAATCCTGATAATTCCTCAAGAAATATATCCAAGAACTCTACTATCAACGGATGCGACAACTCCTTGTCTACTACCATAGCTCCATAAATAATGCCTTCTCCCTGCTCTGTAGCTCCTCTAGTAAACTCAAACTCTGGCTCTTCTAGCGGACCAAACAAAACTCTATCTTCTCTACAATCTATACTAGCACGGTGCCTACTCAACCAATCCATCTCGAGTACATTGTCGTAGCTCGGAAGTGGCATTACAAGTAGACACACACTCAACTTTCGACCTTCTAGAGTAACTCTTCGATCGTTTTAAATATTATTAACCAGGATAATGCCTCCCCCAGTCATGATCTTGCAAGTCCTAAGCAAAGACTCAGCTTCCAAACCATGCTTCATCACAAAAAAAACAGATACAAAACTATGGGAAGCACCACTATCAAACAAACTAAAGCTGAAATAGAATCAAGAAGAATAGAACCTGCGATGACATCTCCGGTGGGCTCGTCCTCCTCGACGGTCATAGAAAATGCTTGTCCCTGACGTGCACCTCCCTACTGCTGATGCTGGACATAACACTGCTTCTGGGTCGAAAGCGGTCCCTTCAGCTGTACTACAGGTGGTCTCGCCTGTGACCTCGGAGCTGAAGCTGCTCTCTGAACTGCACGACAAGGATTGGAAGGACACTCCCTCAGTTGATGTCCTTCAGTACCATAATACAAATAAACTCCCATCCACTTCCTGCAAACTTTCCAGATGTGGCCGGGCTTCTTGCAGAAATGGAAGAAAGATTATTGTAACTATCTCTGCTGTTGTGGTGCCTAGTGAAACGATACCCTAGCTAGAGTCTGGTGCTGTTGCGGCTGCTGGAAAGGCCTGGATTGGAAATGAGGACGTTTGGTAGATACTGTACTGCTATTGTCCCCCAGAAAATAATTACGGTCTCTCTTGGGCTTCAAACCCAACTTCTGCTCAACCTTGTATCCCTCCGCAAGTATCTCCGAGTATGTCTCATAAAAATATGGAATAAAGATCTTTACTTTCCAGTTTAGACCCTCATAGAAATAATAGCCCGAACCTCCTGGTCTCTCACCAAATACTCTATAAATTGGCTCAACCTGCTGAACTCCGCAGCGTACTCCTCCATAGACATGCTTTCCTGAATTAGGCTCTCAAACTGCCTCCCCAAGTCTAGCCTGTCTGCCCGAGCGAAGAACTTTTTCTTGAAGAGATCCTTGAATACCTCCCAAGACTGTCCCGCGTCAATAAGAATCGTCTCATTCCTGAACCAAGTGCGGACGACGTCAAACAGTTGAAGTCCTACCGCCTCAACCTTCATATCCTCAGAAAGATGGGACAACCTCATACGATGCTCAATATCCTCAAGCCAATCATCAGCATAGATGATGCCCTCCGTTCCCTTGAAGACCCTAGGCTCCAGCTTATTGAAGTCCTAAATGTTGCCTGACCGAAGCTGAGCAACCTGAGGAGCATCCTACTGCTGGACTGGTACTCTTCTCTCTACTACGGCATGAGCAAGCAAATAAGCACTCTCGATGCCTTGCCGCAAGATGTCGGTCTTCCTCTGATATGCCTCTGACTGAGCCCTCTGTGCCTCGAGCATCTCACAAAATAGTGTAAATATCTATGTCGCCTCTGTTGGCAAAAAATATGGAGGTGGAAGTCCCTCAGATATAGCTGGCACAGTCCTCTGAGTAGGTGGTGGACCTCCGAAAGCAGCTGACACTCCAATCACTAGAGAAGTGACTGGTGAAGGCCCCCGGGACGTCACTGACCTCTCATAAGCTGCTCTCCCCTACTGCGATCTAGTCTTAGGCGGCATCCTGAGACAATGTGAAAGAAAAAATTAATATGGCACATGATGTAAGACACTCAAGGAAGGAGAAATTAAAAGATTAAGTATCAATATCAAGAAAGAATAGTCGAATGTATCAAAAGAATTTTCCTAGATGTGACTGAGTATTCTCAGCCTATAGCCTATATCCTATATCCTGAAACAGGCTCGTAATAGCAACCAATTTAGAGCACCACTACGAATCGCACTAATTGCGACCTCGAAGAGACCTGCATAGGCCACCACTAAAAATGTGTCATGATCCGCACCCGGTGTAAGGGTACAAGTTCAGCAGAATCGGCAGTAGAACGCTGTTTGGGTAATCTATCTAGTAATATAATGAACCACCAACAATATCAATATACTCAATCACAAATCTAAGATGGACCGAGAAAAAATATGATAAAGAATAGAAAAGTCACATACAACTCATGAGTCTAAAATAATAACATCAATGAGTCTGATGAAAACTAAACAAAATAAGCTGGAGACAAATTCAGTACAAAGAATACTACGAAGCTACTAATCCTGGGTCATCTGTCTCAGTTGGGATAAGTCCCTCCTGAGCCAGGGTCTCTGACTCTAAACCCACAATATCCTGAGGTCCATAATGTGTAGGGTACCACTCCTCAGTGTCATCTAGGAAAAATATATTCAGTCAAAAAAGAAGCAGAGTATATCGCTAACAGCAGTTCTATTCAATGATATAAACTATATAATAGTAAATAGATGTGAATATACAAGATGCACAATAGATACAAGAGATATACAATAAGAAAATACTGGAATAAAATAATAATGAACAATATGACAATGAACAAGAATACTAATGTCTAAGTGTGTGAGTACTAGCTTTACATGTGATCGGCTTGGGAGCTTGCACAAGAGTAAATGGCCTAGTTAATCATACGTGCGGTGTATGATCAACACTCACAAGGAACAAGACATGGACAAGGAGGGTATGATCATATATCTACACTAAAATACTCCTCACCCCCGACTGGTATTGTAGATCCAAACATGGTACGCTATGGCACGAGATTTCCAAGAAAATAGTCTTTCTGAGAATTAGTATCTGTACATGTACAAGATAATCAATGAAATAAGGCTTGCACAAGATACACCATACACCAAGGAATAACATCTCATGACGAGATCAGGATATACCAATCCGTATAACTATCGTGTCAAAAAAATATGGATATCTACACTAGATACAATAAACATAGAGGATATCATAAATGAGAAACTATTAGAGAATATACTCGCCTGAAGTCTAATGAATAGTCTCCCAAATGTCTAATACGGTGCCTCAAAGACCTAGATATGGAATATAACATCAATACAAGATTTAGAAAAGAAAATAAGTTAACTAGTCAACATCCAAGTCAAAGAGCCATTTCTAATTCAAAAAGTCAAACTAGGTAAACTCTAAGTCAAACTGGTCAAACTTGGTTAAACTACCTATATCTAGGTTGCATGAGTCTATCTCAGTGATGTTGGGCTCATACACTATGAATCTAGGTCATACAAGCTTAATCTTAGGATACTAGGACACCGTATTTCAGGATACGCAAACAATAGATAAATATCACATATGTATATCAAACAACATTAAATATATAAAATCCTAATTATAAATATTAAATGGATACTTTAGTTTTGAACGAACTCGGTATCGCACAACTAAACCTCAATCTTGATACCCAAACCCAATACCTTGGGTATTCCCAAATACCTTGATACTTACCTTGGTATCTCAAGGTAATTGCCAAAACTTCATATATATACTAACTACCCATTAATAACTATATGCTAACAACTAACTATTACAAATATAGTATACTAATGCATAAATACTAATCAGGAAATATATACATATATATTAATACCATACATATATTAAATAGCTATAATAAATACATATATATACTCTATACCGCAAAACTGTCGCCAAAAACTGCTGTTACTATCGCTAATGCTGCTGATACGACTGTTGTTACTATTGCTGTTGCTACGGTTCCTGCTATTGTTGCTAATACTACTACTGCTGTTGCTGTTGTTGAACTGCTATCGTCGCTGAAGCTCACTGCTGTTCTGAAATCGCTGCTGTCGCCAATGCTTCTGTTGCTACTATCGCTGAAACCGCTACTGCTGTTGTTGTTAGCGCTGTGGTTGTTGCTATAAGTGCTGCCCCCTCTCTCTCTAATATATACTAACACTTAATATATATACTTATATATATAACTATATATGTAGAAGCATAAAAAATATGCTACAGGATTATATGCAGTATGCATAAAACCCGCATAAAGCAGAGTTTTCGGTGCTGTGTGGCGTAAGACATGACTTCAGAGCCATCGGCGTACAACAGAGCTTCATCGCTAGTACATCGTAAAATATAGCTCCAGAACAACCCGCGTAATGCAGTATTTTCAGACTACTTCAGCGTAAAAAGGTTGTTATATCGCTACTTCGACGTAAAACCTGCTCGCTTTCAATGCAGCATGGAAGTGTACGAGGAGCACTTCATATTCCTCAAACGAACCTGTCAGATCATGCAGTGAACCTGACTCCTGACAAAGAGTACTACACGACTATCCAGACGACGGCTGTAATGATGGTTCGGCAAAGAGACCCAGACCGTCGTTTAGTGACATTTCCTTGATACAAATTGCTTTTACGCATTCAAGGGAATACGCTGCCTAATTTTATACAGGCATATGTGAGCTTTTACGCTCAGCAGAAGACAAAATGAACTGCCACGTCGAAAGCTTCTCTTCGTACAGAGCTCGAGGCACGTCGCTGCAGTTAATGCCCGTGATGGGGGCAGATCTCTGCATTTAATGCACGAGATTTGGTTCTATTTTCAAAGACTGGGTGAGCCATAATTACGGCTAATATGTCCACATCATCACCTCTGCATATTATGCCATCAGGCTATTTTCAGCTATAGGAGCACGCTGTACGCTATCTCCTTAAAATACGCCGACCTGGCCATTTTTAGCTACAGGAGCACGCCGTATGCTATCTCCTCAGAATACGCCAATGCATGCCATATTTGTATTGGTGCGTGATAAGGCTATTTGGTTCAGACTACGTTCAAGACCTCAGTCAAGGAAGGAGGATCGGCTATCTTTTACGCTAGCTACTTATCCATGCAGCATCAGGCTTCTACGCCTACTTGGCTTCTACACCAGTTTGACAACTACTGGGCTTCTACGTCTACCAGGCTTCTACGCCAGTTTGACAACTATTGGGCTTCTATGCCTACCTGGCTTCTATGCCAGTTTGACAACTACTGGGCTTCTACGCCTACCTGTCTTCTACGCCAATTTGACAACTATGTGGCTTCTATGCCAGGGTGACTGTCATTGGCTTCTACGCCAACCTTTTCTATGCGAGGGGAAGTTACCTACGTGGCTTGCATGCCATGAGCCATGATCTTGGCAGTAGTTATATGCGTTACCTCATAATGGTACACGCGTCACACGCAAATTAAGAAGATTATTTATACGTGGGTGACAGTTATTCTAACCGTCGCATAAAAAGTGCCACACTCTCCAGTGTCCGGCTTCTACCCCGACTGGACGGTTATTGTCACTAAAATTCTATAAGTAGAGACCTCCGTCCACAGAGGTCCGGGGTTGAAGGTCAAAAACTTGGAGAACAGAAGTCAGAAGGTCGAAAGGTCAAAAATTTATTCTTGAGGGAGAAGAGCACAGACAGAGAGTAGTGATCGACAATTTTGACATCGAGCATCTACTCTCTCTTGCAATATTTGAAGGATCTCCTTCTTCTACATCACTTCTTCATCATCGTGTGGTCCAAGGGACAAAGTTATCGACCGCAGATCAGACTCCTATAGCAATATTTACCCAGATTAAATTTTGTACTTAACATCCTCATATAGGATTAATAGTACTTCTTGTTTGTAAACCTAAGAAAGGATTTCATATAAACCTAGTCTTATTTCTTTCGTTTATTATGAAACACATGGTGGCGACTCTGCTGGGGACATCTTTCTCATCTAATGAGAAAGCAATTGCTCAACATGATGCAGTATCAGTAGGATCAATAAAGAAGACCTTGGTCGTCCAGTTTGACCAGTCAGCCTACGAAGACATGCTACGAGCAAGGGTTAGCTCTTATTCCCTCTCTGTCCAAGGCAACAGGAAACTGCGTAAGGTGTGGATGCCTCGAATATCCCCTACCATTCCTGCTGACTATCTGGTTTCTCCGACCAACAAGGTTATAGCTTCGCAACCTACACGCCCCGTGCGTAAAACCCTATCTCCCGTCTGTGACGTGGCAGACAAAGCTTCTGGGAATGCCTCAGTGCTAGTCCAGAAGTCTACTTCGTGCTCAACACGTAAAACTCTGTCTCCCATCTGTGATATGGCAGACAAAGCTTCTGGTTATGCCTCAGTGCTAATCCAGAAGTCTACTCCGCGTTTTGTGCATAAAACTCAGTCTTCCATCGATCATGTGGCAGACAAAATTTCTGATAATGCCTCAGCGCCAATTCAGAAATTCCAAACGTGCTCTGCGCGTAAAAATAGATCTTCCCTCCATGGAAAAGCAGATGATCCCTGCAATCTACACAAGGGAAAACAAGTTGCGGACTTCCCGACTTCTAGGCCTTTACGCCAGCAAGAGAAGAATCCACCCGCTCTTCAGATTACGCGAGAAGCTGATGGCCGATTGAGGACTTCCTCAATTTTATGCCAACCTGAGAAAAATTCCAAACTACGCCAGCAGAAGCCCCTCAGCGTAAAGAAGACCCAGTTTACGGATAGATACACTCCTCATGGATCATGTGCTACTCACATGGCTGAATTGCTGTATACGGGTGGCAGAAAGAGAGTTATGGTTCCCAATATCCGCATTACAACTGATGTAAACAGGAGGAACAAGCCTTCTTCTTCTTCTACTGTTAATCCTCCTGACTTGCATGAATTCTCGATCCAGAAACGCAAAGACATGAGTCATAACCAGGATTCAGTTCCCCTAACTACCAAGCGTGGGAAGATCAGGTAGGAAGATGCATCAACATCTAATATCGTCATGACATATGGGCCACATAAAGATTCTGTCTTTATTGTTCCACCAACTCATGACGATCAACATCAAATAATCTTTGGTCGAATGCGGAATAGACCGATGGTACAAGAAGAATCTCGCGAGTCTAATGTTGGCAAAATACAAATCCACAGATATAGCCCACAAGCTTTAAAGATTATACAAAGCATGGGTTATGATTTGAAGTTGAAACAAGGCCTCAACTATGGAAAAGGCAGACGAACACCGTTGTATGGTAATCCTTACTGTTAACAAACTCATTTTGGGTTGGGGTATACTGCATCTCTTGTAAACTCCAAATCTCCAGAGTCTGATCCTGTAATATCAGAGGCAGGTCCTTCTAAATCAACTTCTGTGAGCAAATGCCACGACATGTCTGGGGGTAGTCTACTTCGACAAAATAGGGCAGTATCCAAAGCTGGGGATAGAATTCTCTCTGAATTCGAAGATGATACAACGATGACAATCTTTCCGAAAGACCGTAAAACTCAGGCAATAGGAGCCCGAAGGCCGAAGAACACTTTCTTCTTCAATGAAGATGACATCATTGAAATCTTTAATATATTGATGAAGGAAAACAAACTTCAGCTACCCAAAACCAGATACCCTAAGAGAGCTGGCAAAGTCGATGACCCAGATTATTGTCTCTTCCATCGGTACATTAATCACCCTACAAGGACGTGCTATATACTGAAAAGAAGAATACAGGAGTTGATCGATGCCGGAATCATCACTGTGCATTTATAAATGAGGGGACAATCACCACAAATTAATTTTACTCTGACGTAATAATTTGATCCCTCAAGAAAATATCGGATGATGAAAATTTCCCCAACGGATTCTTCAGGTCTATCCCTACTCAGGAAAATCACTCCACAGTGAATTCTTCGGACATGAGTTCACGTTCATATTACCTCTGAACTATTGTCCAAATATTTTTTTGTTTTTCCAACTAAAATTGCCATGTCCAAGTAACCTCTGAGCAAACCTCTTAGTTTGTGGCTATAGATCAGTTCACGTCCATATTACCTCTGAACTACGTCTTTCTATTTTCTCCAGCAGAGTAAATCTGTCTCCCCAAAAGTTTGTCATATCCATATTACCTCTGAATAAACCTTTTTGGTCCGGCTATCGACTATCATGTCCATATTACCTCTGATATCGGTAGTCATCTCAACTTAACACCCGTATTTAACTCTAAGTACGCTAGTGGTGTTAAGTCCACAAAAAACCTGCCATATCCATATTACCTCTGAGCAGATATATACCTCCATCCCCAATGGAGTCACAACTCAAAAGTTTATCATGTTCATATTACCTCTGAACAAACTTCAAATTTTCGGCTATCGATTATCATGTCCATATTACCTCTGATATCGGTAGTCATCTCAACTTGACACCCGTACTTAAGTCTAAGTACGCCAGTGGTGTTAAGTCCACAAAAATTGTCATATCCATATTACCTCTTGCAGGGCTTGTCCTAAACTTATTACTTGCACTTTCGTGCATAAGAAGTAATAGGGCCACCAAAAATCCCCCAGTGGAATGTCCTCAACAAATACGGTATCGTACTACGTCCATATTATCTCTAGTACGATGTCCAAAATTTGCGCAAACAATCATAAAGAAAAGGAGGGCCCTTATATGATTGCAAACGGCGCATACAGATTAGCCAAGCCTAATGGAAGTTTGGCAGAGGCTACCATCAACTGCAAAATCCTGAAGAAGTATTATAGTTAATCTCCTTCTTTTAACGGAGTATGACGAAGATCTTATTCTGACGATATATGCACAAAGGTTAGCTGGATCATATTCTATCAGGTTCATATGACCTCCGAATAGATATCCTTAACTAATATGTAAGCCTATCATGTTCATATTACCTCTAATAGTATTTAGTATACAAATTTAGTTGGATTATAATCTTTCAGGTTCATGTTAACTCTGGATAGATTTACATTCAGCAAAACTTAACGAAAGTACGTCATGTTCATGATACCTCTGATGTCACTTTCATCTTAGCCTATTATATTCCAAAGTGATTGGCCCACAAAGTCAAAAAATGTGTGTTTATTATCTGCGAGAAATTACAGGAGAAATAAGAAGTACATCATTGGGGAGGGGCAGTTAAATCCCTAATCTGTCGTGCCAAAGCAGCCATTCTATCATTCATAGAGTTCAAAACATGGCTGCGAGCCTGTTCCAGCCTTGCCTCCTCATTGTTCAACACAGACAGTTCAGACCGAGCATGTACCAAACCTGCGTGGGTAACACCCGCATGTGCTAGGTTCTGCTGAGCCGCTTTCCTTCGGTCATTCAACACATCTCGAGATACCGACAAAGAGAGAGCCCTCTTTTTGGCCTTAGCGAGGTTGTCTTCCAATTTGCGGACCCTCGCTGCCTCTTCCTCATATTCGGCCTCGCACTTGGCCAGTTGGGTAATGACATACTCCAATACGATATGCTCTTAATTTATCTCTTTTTGCTGAGCCTCGATGGACTTGCTCAGAGTTTCCATCTCCCCAACAAGCCTTGCAGTCAAAGAGTCATACTCAGCCTGAATCAGGTCATCAATGCTGCCCTGGGATAGTTGCAGATAATTGTTAATGGGTTGTTCCAAACCATTAACTATCCGCTCCAGCGCATCAGCTCTTCCAGCGTCATTGAAGTCTCTGATGGGCACTATCGCAAACTGGGAGGACCTCCTCAGAGCCTCGAAGCCTAGATTCTTCTCCAGCACTATTGATATCACTATTTTCAAAGTGGTGTAGAAAATACTAGTATACTGCTTAATTAGCATGGCGAGATCCGAATGGACGCTGGGAGTAGCTGCAATATTGGCAAATCCCCTTCCAGGAACGACTGCAGAGGGTGTCATCACAGTCGTCGCTTCAGCAGATGGTGCGACAAAAGTAGAGGCGCCAACAATGGCCAAAGTGGCTGGCGTACTCGAAGGAGGCATTGTCGTGATGATAGGCTCATCCTCCTATGAATATATTAGAACAGTATTGGGCGAGCCGGCACCCGAAAATGTTTCCTCTTCAAGGTCGAACACCGCCGTCTCATCGGCAGGAGCTGCAACAAAGCCAAAAGTTGCGTCGACGCTGCGCTCCCCATAGATATCTTCCCCTGAAAAGAAGACAAGAGAAAGTTAATATCAACTTGATGTTAATTTTTCTAAAAAGAAGCGTAAAGACAACATTTGCCCATGGCCGATGGTATATATGTCGCGTCCGCAGCCTGTACAGCTAAATCATCTCTTAATGATGTTAAGCAAGCTGTCATACCTGGAGAGGAGGGTGCACCAAATGACGACTGAGAGTAGTCATCCAAGTCTTCACCCAGATCCAATCGAGGTTCATTAGGTAGAATCTCGCTGGGGATACTTACAGATGAAGAAGGGGTTGAACCCATTATTTGGCTGGATAAAGATATCCTTATTTGGCTCGACCTCGAAGGCGTTCTCGTAGCACTACCTGAAGCGGTAGCAGCGACAGCAGGTTCGAGCAAAGAATCTCCGGCACTGGTAGCCAGAATTATGGAGGTTCCCTCTCTAAAAGGCAAGAAACCTCTAATCAAATGATCATCCCCGACAGGGGAAATAGTAGGCTCACTCCTAAGAGCCTCATGGCTGGAAGTCCTGACATGACCACTAACAGTCTTCTTTTTCTTGCGAGGGGAAGCCTCTTTCAGAATAGGAGCCCTTCGCTTACTGGAGATAACCAGAGGCTCTGCAGGCGGAGGTATTATGCCTCTCGGTACTGTCAACAAAAACTCATCTAGATCGACAGAGTCTTCACCTTCGTCAGAGGAAATTGATGGGACTTCCTCTCTTCCCGCGGACTTAGAAGAGGGCATCCTAAAACTTCAACGCATATCAAAATTGCGATGGAAGGTATTGGTGGCCACATAAAATTGGGCGTACGAATGGAGGATGCGCAACTCCATAGAGAGAGAAGTCGCGGACATAGTAAAGGCTGTTCCAGTACAACCCATTATGAAGTACCGCCATCCTCTCGCTCCGTAAATAAATCCACCTCTGGACTTGAAGCTGGTGAGGGCATTTCTCACATACAATTGGTCATACCCAAACTGCCTGGTGAACTGACTAGGCAGATACGGCTCCAAGAAGCAATGGTCTTCACTTCTGTACAGCAAATAGGAAGGTCTAATGCAAACCAACCAATAAAAAGCTTCAGGAGAAAGAACGATCTTCCCTTCACCTGAGTCCTAAAGTCTCATCCCTTGTTGATTGATATATACAGTGGGTACGGTACAGAAAAGCTTTCAGCTATGAGCAAAATTTAATGCTCGCCGATAGTCCACGACGGTGGTCACGTTCCAAGTGGAATTCTTATAATTCAACAAGAAATTATTCCCCGAACTACTGGAAGAGCTGGGAGACATCACCCTGGGGTTATGAAGAATTAGCCATCCCATCAGATATAGGAATGGTAATTATACCCTGGGAAAGCTGTCATGCCGTGTTTCGTTGGCAAGCAGCCCATCATAATGGCCCTCAGGCCAGCTTGTATCCGGTATACAATGGCAGAGAGCAGACCCAGTCTTGCCCCAAACACCAAACACACTGCAGGCCATAAGGTGTTACGGTGAATGTGATCCAAAGATGTAATGTTTGGTACTACCAATCGGCGTAGCCATACAGAGAGGAAGCCAGCCAGTTGAGCTTTCCTTGACAGAGGCCTGCGGTAATGCCTCATATAACTGTAGGCTTTAGTGCCTGTAGGATAATTCCCTATCCCCTCATCGACTACTTGAGCATTAAGCACGCTCAGAAGGCTCAAAGGCTTATCCCTGCTATCCACAACTTTGTCGGGCTTAGCATCTCTGGCCTAATGAAAGAAGAGATAAGACGCCCATTTATTGGTATGAGCTAAATCACAGGGCTCATTATAGAAGATGGTGCAGGCTAGATAATGGCTCATTAGCGCCTGGTACACTGCCACCACCCGTGGGTTTGTATTCTCCAGCTCCCTGTTTGTGGGAACATACTCTTCATAAGGAGTATCCCCCATTGGCAGTCTTGAAATCTCTGCCATCTCGTGAAGGGCCAATCCTAACTCCCCTAGCAGAGTGGCAAAAGTCCCAGTGAGTGAGATATACCGCTCCATTAAAGCCAAAAATAGGTTAGGGTTGAGAGGTAACCCAACACTGGTAGCACTCACAGCCGTGAACAGACCAATGCTCTACCGCTCCGTCTGAAAGTTTTTTAGGGCCCAAGCAGCTAAACGAGCCCATCAAAGATTTACAGGGGTAACCCACCCGTTGGTCCTAGGATTAACCTTGGGGTATACTCCTCCATGCTCCATGAAGTCATTGCAAAATGTTGATAATTGGACTGGCTGGAGTAGTAAAGTATCCTCACTTGGGACGCTACCCGACAGTAATCCCCTGAAAGGCACGACAGGGCCTGAAGGGCGGCTCACAAATAATCCTTGGCCTGATCCCTTCTGATAAAATATCTTTTTCGGCTGGCCGTAAAGATTAGGGGTCAGGGTCCATGACATCTTCCTGGGATGCGTGGCATGGAAGAAGGCCGAGATAGGGTAATCTCTCGGCATCCTGGACAGGTACATAACCATGCCCCCAGTAGTAAAAACCCAGTTTTTCTTCTTGGGCTTCTCTGGGATTGTTTATCAATCATATCCCCGAATAGGAAAGCTGGCTTTATATATTTGGCCCCATCTAGAGACGTTAGGGGCTCTCCGTTGATCATGCTCAACAGCATTCGTTCCCCTTGAGACGATATCAGAATGCCCCTTCCTTCAGGGTACTAAGTTCCAGAAATAGGGAATGTCACGTGGGGTAAATCCTTCAGGTAATTGGAGTTTAGCATTCCAGCAGCAGAACCCATCACCTCAGCCAACAGAGGTATCTGCAAGTCTACTATAAAATACAAGAAGCACAAGTCAGTTTTTACACTAGATATTACAGTCTTGCAGCTTACGCCAAAGATTAACAGTCTGTGCTTTTACGCCAAGACTGTAAAAAACTTGAGTTTTTATGCTCCGAGGCATAGAATTCAAGGTTGGCAGTATACAGTCTGTATTTTACGCCAGACTACCAAAATTTGAGTTATTATGCCAAAATTTTCATCCAGAGCGTAACACTCAAAGTTTGTACTATACGCCAAATTTTGACAGTCAAAGCTTTTACTCCAGACTGCAAAAATATGGAGTTTTTACGCTAACACATTAGAAATGTGGGCGTAAATGATAAAACATCTCTGTGCATCATCTTCCTCGAAGAGGCTCTCAGCACAGAAGATGACCAAGCGCGTTCACGTATAACGTGTGCGAAGGGTTTTCTTCATTTTTATTGTCCCAAAAGCTTTACCTATGACGTCTGGTGCACAGCTTGATGATGGGATAATTCGTTCAGAGCGAGGTTCGTTCAGACCAATGGGAGTCGCTCGTGCTTGAGCAGAAGAGCGAGAAGAAGAGGCAGCTTTCTTTCCCTTATAGGTGGAAGGTTATTTCGGTGCCATGGCTAAAACTCAGAGTTCTCGAGAAAGAGACGAAGAGGAAAGGTTCTTGGAAAGCTAGGGTTTTGCAAAAAGATAGATGAAGTGTTTCTTCTCTCAAAGCCTTGGGGTATTTATAGAGTTCAGGTAACTCTTCAAATTCTTAACCAAATCCGATATTTAATATTCGATTATGATTGGGGACCATGTCAGCCTATCATTTAAAGGAAGATGAACAATCAGCGGATTCAAAATTTTCGCGCAGAGCAAATCAATGATTTTCCGCTAAGGAGCTTTTACGCTCGAGAAGCCACAAATCTACGATTTTACGTTCAGAGGCTATAAGTCTATAGTTTTACGCCCGGATGCTTTTACGCTCGGTAGCTTTTACGCTCGAGAGACTACAAACCTACGACTTCATGCTCAGAGGCTACAAATTTATAATTTTACGCTCATAAGCTTTTTATGCTCAGAGGCTACAAATCTACGACTACACGCTCGGAAGTTTTCTTTTTCAGAGGCTATAAATCTACGATTTTATGCCCGGATGCTCTTATGCTCAGCAGCTCTTACGCTCGAGAGGCTACAAACTTATGATTTTAGGCTCATCTACACTACGGATCTATGACTTTTCGCTTATCTCAAAATACACAGGCCAGAGTATGCGTATATCTGAACAATTCTCAAGACAGCCAAATACAAGGGTTTACGCAGAAGATGCTCCTTCATGGCCACAAAATATTCCAAGTACAAAGTTTAGCATTAAAAATGACTCTTCTTCTTGGGTCGATTGAAAGTTCATCCAAAATCCAGTCAGAAACTTTTCTCTACAATTCAAGCATAGCCAGTTTTGACAGCCATTTCTCGCCCTACTTCAAGGAATTTTTCGGAAATCATCCTTGAAGATGATGGTCTGAACAAGAATTCTTCTTAAAGAAGCAACAGTTCAGAAATTCTATGCAACTCCTCATTCAAAACAGCAGGACAGTTCGGATATTCGACTTAAATGCTAAAACAGTTTTTCTGTGCATCCTCAGTTACGCGTAAAAGACGAGACGAGATCAAATACTCTTTTAATCAGAGTCGGCGTAAAGTTATTCAGACGTGCTGAAGCTGCATACTATTCAGACTTTATTTCAGCAAAATATGGCAAATCATCAGATGCGTAAAAGAAGACAATTTTATTTAATCATGATTACATATGATAGAAATCCATTATACAGAGGGTTTTTTATCTTCATGATTACATATGATAGAAATCCTTGTTCTAGCAAGGGTTTCTCATTTTCACTTAGGATCACGCCAAGAGTCTGTTCTGTCAGGTTCTCATATTCGTAGAGATCTTTGTCGTCTTCTTCAGCAGTTAGTCAGTTTTTGCGGCCGATTAATAAAAAATGATTAATGGCAGGAGGATAAAAAACTGGGCTTGTATAAATTATTTAAGAGCCCATCCTCCATACGCCTTGACAGATTGAGTTGGGATTCAGACCCAACTTAATATTGGAAGACATGGGCAGTTTGTCAGCCCTCGTCCATCGTTATGATGGAAGAAAATACAACTTGTAAGCTGTGTGGTCGAATGTGACCCTTCCTCTCTCCTGGACGAATCGTTATATGAAATTGCTGATTATTCCGAGCAAAGGAAGCTATGATATCCTTCCATGATCCATCGTTGCAGAGGATATTTGCTCGAAGACGTCTTCTTTTTTGGCTCCTTATGAACAGGAAGAACATGATCTTCTTCTCCTTCCTCAAGTCAGCATGACAGAACTCGGCAACCATTTCTGTGTGGTGAAGGAAGTGTGGGAAAAACAGGTTAACCCATTTGCCTTTTTATAGGCAGAGGAGAACACACTAAATCCCAATAAATCCCTAAATATTTGCCAAGAAATTAGCCTCGAGGAACGAGTTAAGCTTGACCATTTCATGCTTGATTCAAAGTGTTTCAAATTACGAGGAATTTGAAAACTTTGAAGGGGGTCTTGTAGAAACCCGCATAAAGCAGAGTTTTTGGTGCTGTGTGGCGTAAGACATGACTTCAGATCCATCGGCGTACAGCAGATCTTCATCGCTAGTACAGCATAAAATATAGCTCCAGAAAAACCCGCATAATACAGTATTTTCAGACTACTTCAGCGTAAAAAGGTTGTTCTATCGCCACTTCGGCATAAAACCTGCTCGCTTTCAATGCAGCATGGAAGTGTACAAGGAGCGCTTCGTATTCCTTGAATGAACCTGTCAGATCATGCAGTGAACCTGACTCCTGACAAAGAGTACTGCACGACTATCCAGATGATGATTGTAATGATGGTTCGGCACAGAGACCCAGACCATCGTTTAGTGACATTTTCTTGATACAAATTGCTTTTACGCATTCAAGGAAATATGCTGCCTAGTTTTATACAGGCAGATGTAAGCTTTTACGCTCAGTAGAAGACAAAACGAACTGCCACGTCGAAAGCTGCTCTTCGTACAGAGCTCGAGGCACGTCGCTGCAGTTAATGCGCATGAAGGGGGCAGATCTCTACATTTAATGCACGAGATTTGGTTCTATTTTCAAAGACTGCGTGAGCCATAATTACGGCTAATATGTCCACATTATCACCTCTGCATATTACGTCGTCAGGCTATTTTCAGCTATAGGAGCACGATGTATGCTATCTCCTTAAATACGCCGACCTGGCCATTTTCAGCTACAGGAGCACGCCGTATGCTATCTCCTCGGAATACGCCAATGCACGCCATATTTGTATTGGTGCGTGATAAGCCTATTTGGTTCAGACTACGTTCAAGACCTCAGTTAAGGAAGGAGGATCGACTATCTTTTACGCTAGCTACCTATCCATGCAGCATCAGGCTTCTACGCCTACATGGCTTCTACGCCAGTTTGACAACTATATGGCTTCTATGCCATGACAACTACTGGGCTTCTACGCCTACCTGGCTTCTACGCCAGTTTGACAACTATATGGCTTCTATGCCATGGTGACAATCATTGGCTTCTACGCCAACCTTTTCTACGCGAGGGACAGTTACCTACGTGGCTTGCATGCCGTGATCTTCACCGAAGTTATACACGTTACCTCATAATGGGACACGCGTCAAACGCGGATTCAGAAAATTATTTATACATTTGTGGCAGTTATTCTAACCGCCACGTAAAAAGTGCTACCCTCTCCACTGTCCGGCTTCTACGCCGACTGGACGGTTACTATCATTAAAACTCTATAAGTAGAGACCTCCGTCCACAGAGGTCCGGGGTCGAAGGTCGAAAACTTGGAGAATAGAAGTCAGAAGGGCGAAAGGTCAGAAATTTATTCTTGAGAGAAAAGAGCACAGACAGAGAGTAGTGATCGACGATTTTGACATCGAGCATCCCCTCCCTCTTGCAATATTTGAAGGATCTCCTTCTTCTATAATACTTCTTCATCATCGTGTGGTCCAAGGGACAAAGTGATCGACCGCAGATCAAACTCCTATAGCAATATTTATCCAGATTAAATTTTG